>CM076573.1:199579455-199772835 GCA_034641835.2 Pinus albicaulis
TAGATTTGAGCGCTAACAGATCCTATGGAAGAGTGTGTGGAATTCCCAACTAGTTCAAATTATCAAGCATGGATCCTTTGCAAGAGCCAGAGACATGAAAAGTTGTCACCTCCTGTGATAGTCTTGGTTTTGAAGATTAATCTTCAAAATGTACTATGGATACCTCTAACAAGCAGCCAGAGTTTTTTCTTCATCTTGAAATTACTCAAATGGCTACATTGGCACTTTTGTATCATATGAAGATGCAAATACTTCAAGTTAGAATAGGTTAGATAGGAATGTCAATATAGCTCAGTTTTGAGCAGTTTGATAGTTGTTGATTTTTGTCTCCGAAGAAAAATCAAAGACACAAAAATACAAAAACAATAGAAGAAAGAAAAGAGGGCAGATTGTCAAAAGTAATAAAGGTACAACCCCATACCAAAAAGAGAAACAAATCTGAAAGTTTGCAAGATTAAATGCCACTCCTGAAAAAACACACTTCTAATTAGTCATACAGCCTAATCTTGAATAATTAGTTTTAAATTTTCTACTGATAGGATAGTGAATTCGATTTTCCAAACTGTTTAATCTTGGCTTATCAGTAGATAGTTTAGGATATAAATTAAAGGTTCAAACATGCTCAAAATCTGAACCTAAGTTTCCAAAGAGAATGACTCAAATCTGTTTCAAATTTTGAGTCAAAAAAGATGTAAATCTGGTTCCAATTAGCTCAATATCTGAACCAGTTGACAAAGGAAAGACAACTCAAAACAAAAGTCAAAACAGAGCTGTAAAAAATATGAAAGAAATGCATTGAAAATTCAGATCTTAAACCTTCCATTTTGATTTAAATTTCTGCAAAATAAAATCTGTGCAGCTTGTTTTTATGCCATAGATCAACAACAAGTTAGACTGTTCAATCCTGACTTGTATGCTTTTAAATTTTTGTTATAGAATGTAGAGAAGAAAAATTTGTTGGACAGTTTAATCCCAACAAATAGTAGATTAGGTAGAGAATCATATGGGCTCAACTATTTAATCTGATTCCATGAAGAAATAAGGAGTAGAAACAGATTACATTTCCTGCTTTCGAAAGAATAAAATGTTGTAAAATATTTTTCCAATCCAAGTGCACTCTAATGAAGAAAAAATGTTAGATCTGTAGGATTGGGTAGGTAGAAAGCTTGTTGATGAAAGGTCCATTGTTTTTATGGCTGCTAACCTGATTTCAGACCAAAAGAAGATCATCCCAGCAAAGGAAGGGCAACCCAATGGATGAGGAACTGATCAGCCTCCCAGAGAATGCAAGTCTGAAGTTCTTGATGCCTTCAAGAAGGCACCATCCCCAAGTGGAGCCGCTATTAGCCACCTATAATATTTTTTATACCAAAAGGTGGCTAAATCATTTTTTGGAGCCTTCAAGGAACAATTTTTATTGCAAAAAGTGTTGGCTCTTGAAGACTCTTAAAGGCCTCATGCCATCTGTCCAAAATATTCCCTACTGTGCCCATTTTATACTCTGGAATTATGCTGATTTCATGAGAAACTGCTGCAAAATCACCTTTTTTTCCCTTTCCTCACTTGAAAAGCTTACCTCCATTTACTCTCTTTTTCCTCCATAAAAATCCTTTGTTTTCCATATTTCCCCTTCTTCCGGTCATGAAAATCATTTTCCATAGTTTAAAATTCATTTTAAACTATATCGAAACCCCCCAAAATCCTTCTAACCATCTTGAAAATGTCCTAAAAAATAAGTATTTTGACTATGGGTCTAAGCCCCTTTGGGCTAAATCCAAAACATTTCCCCTCCATGTGCCCAAGCGCTAGAACCAAGTGCTAGGGTCCTAAGCGCTTATCGCGTTGGAGCAACTCACGGAGCGCATTTGTTTGTGCGTTAAACAAAAACTCTGATGCCGATTAGCCCTGTATATTATAGCCCACGATCATATTTCTTTTCATACAGACCAAGGCCTCGCATTCGGGTGCCTATCCACTTCGTATATATAAAACCATCCCGATATATGAAACCTTTGTTTACATTAATTTTTTGTGTTTTTGCAGGGTTTGAATAAGATTTCCACTGGTGCAAGGCTTAAATCACTCCCCACCATCGATCTGATCTGCAGATCGACGACCCACAAATCAATCACCCCGGTGGTCCCCACAGTCACTTACTGTTCAAAAACCAGAGCAGTTTGATCGCACCGCCTTTGTGGGATAAGCTGTTTTCCCCATTTGATAGAGATCAATGCCACAGGCCAACACGTGGCCTTAAGCAGTTTTGAAAACCCACCCGCCTCGCACGTTAAATTTTGACTGTGAGTTCAACGCGATATTGACGTGTGTCATCCGATCTGAGGTCAGCTCATCGGACAGTGATCACACTCAAAAGAAGCTCGAGGGATGAACTAAGGTACGGTGCATTTATCAAAACATCCCTGATGTTGATCTGGCCCTCAGATCAACGGTCCACATTTGATTGCATCGGATCTTTTCATCGGATGCTTCTTAACATTTGTTTTTCCCCACCGATTGCGATCCTCCGATTAGATTTGGACTTTCCACGTGTCCATATCAGATGGTCCTAGATCTTTCCTCATGGTTTCATCACCCTTCGCCATCCACCAAGAGGATTTTTAAGCATGTAATCCCCACCGTTGATCTATGCGCGATCAGCGGTTCTGACTTATTCTTCTCTCTGCTCTCCTTTTAACCACTCTTAATTAATCTAGACCATTGGATGATGCCATCTAACAGCCACGCTCCTCCCCACAGCCTTCTAAGTATTTTTACCCAAGCAAACGCAGGATTTCTTAATTAGTTTGTGTTTTGCAGGTTTGAATGGTTTGTTTTGTCATATTAAAGAGAAAGCCAAAGGCTGGGAATGATGATTCTCACGCCTTTGATTTATCAAAGTGAACCATTCACGAGGCTCTACTCCACGTCTCGTCGATGCTTCGTGGGAATTGATGCCATATGAGCCCTGCACATCAACAAGACACAGAGTTAAATAAATTAAAAGAGTATCAGTGTCGAAGACAGAACACAACAAAAAAAAAATATTGAAGACAATTTGGGGATTATGGCTAAGACTGATTATCAAAATCCTAATCCTCCAAATTAAGATGTAGTTTAAAAGAAAACCCTAAATTTTTATCAGGTAGAATGGCCTCCACCGCCACATCTGAGGCAAATTAATTCCTCTCAGCTACCACAAAGCCACCTGTAGCCACACGCATTAAAATGGAGGCCAGAGTTATTGATCAAAATCAGATATTTTCCTTAGCGCATCCAGAGAGTTAATTCTTCCAAAGAACTTAATGCGAAAAATATCAGCAGAGTTATTACATCCTAAACAGAGCCTTAAAAGTCAACATAAGCTCTCACCGAGCTTAAATCTTAATGTAAATTATTTAATATAGAGGACACCTCTGTAAGCTTCTTCACCGAGCCCCTCAAAGTTCGAGAAGCCTTAAAGACTGTATTAAATGCCCTTGAAGATCTTTTATCAGATCCCACCTCCTCATTATTCCATAAATACTTATGTAGAAGATGAGAAAATGTTGGTTGGGTTAGTTGCTGAACTTTGACATACAATTGAGCTGGAAAATTCTGATTGTAAATAGTGTTCACTGGCTCTTGAAGCTCTGCTTGTGATATACTAGTTAGTCTGGGGAGTGTAGTTGATTGCTAAACTAAAGCATTGGACTTAAAGTTGTAACTGGTTTGGAGCATCAATACAAGCTGATTTATGGGATCCTGGTCTATGTTGACGGTGATGTTATTTCATATTGTGAATTGTTGTTTTATTTCTATTTTCACTGTGTTCATCTTCTCTTATAAAGAACAGCATGCATAGAGTTAGGACCTACTGTATATCAGTACCCTTCTCTGACTGAAAATCTTTATCTGAATGTTTTCTTCCAAATTTGTATTATTTAGGAATGATTTAATTCAATTCAAGTAGTAGGAATGCTGGCGTTCCCTCGTCCTCCTATTTAGCTAATTGTTATTCTTAAATTTTATTTTCATTATATGTTAAGTAGAGATGAACTAAGGAAGATATGGTGTGCCCTAGTCCTAGTTTTATCTCCAAAGACTGTCTGAATGTTTCCCTTGGAATGTGTTGAAAGATGGCTAGTGTTGAAACTCTTACCAGATCTTAGGCCATTCTTTGTTATCTTTTTGTTTGTATTGAAAGTTACCAAGTAGAGCAGAGCTAGGAGAGGATTTCTGGTGAGCCCTGCCCGCTAGTTTCTTCTCCAACAGTTGTTTTCAAGTTTCCCTTTGTTTTAAAAATGTTTTTCTATTGAAGGTGCATCAAAAGCAGGTTAGTATAGAAGTACTTACCTGATCTTAGATTACTTTCATGTCTTTCTTAAGTATATGTCAAAAGAAGGCTAGTTTAGAAGTACTTGCCTAATCTTAGGCTACTCTTTGTTCTTCATCTGTTTAATTCCCCTTCTTGTTGTATCATTTCATTCCATAAATCAAACTTTAAAGAGATCCTTAGACATATATGACTTGCCCCATGGAACACTCTTGCCCCTTTTTGTTTCAATTAAACCCTATTATGACTCCATAGCCCAATGGACTAAAACTTTCAATTATCTATCTTCATGGCCAAAGCTTGTCCTATTTTCTTGCAACTTCACACCTTTGAAACTCTTTGCATTTAGAACTTTCCACTCAAGCAATATTCATGCTCAACCATCCAAAAACAAACAAAACCCTTAGGCCTTCATAACTAGCCTAATATCATTACCCAATATTTCAAAGACAAATCCATCTGTGCACTTATTGGAGAGATCCCTCTCCGGATTCAGCAGGGATAGATCCTAGAGTCTCAAAGTGGTTGAAACGATGTTGTTTCTGTGATTGGACTTTGCCAATCTTGCTAATTACAGATTTCTAACAGGGTCCATTAGTATAAATGGATAGTGGTAGGACAATCATGATGAAAGTAACCAGGAAAGGTAAAGTGAATGGATTTGAGGTGTCATATGCCTTGGCTATGTTGGGAATTTTTGTTCTCAATGTTGTGCATGTTATGCACGGATAAAGGGAGCTATCTTAACCTATACCTTATGATATATTGTACTTATGTTTTTATTATGATTATGATGATGTTTATATGTGTGTGTGTGTGTGTGTGTGTGTTGTTGTCTGAACGGGTCATTAGGGATCATGATTATTTTATGCTAATGATTATATGTATATACATGTATGTATGTATGCCATTGTCTGACAGGGTCATCAGGATCATGATTTTTTTATGCTAGTGTTTATATTTATATATGTATATATGTATGTAATTATCTTATAGGGTCATCAAGGATCATTCTTGTTGAGGAATGATTGGTATGCAAGTGAATGGCATGAATAGGTTCATGGTTTATGAGGAATCAAGTGGGAAGAGTAGCCCTGATAGATCTACGAGGTTAGTATCATGTGGATATGAACTCATCTTATGTGATTATACTATGTCTATGTTTATTTTATGGACATGTAATGTTGAGGGATACATCAGCAGAAGGAAATAAATGTGATATGTCGTGTTGTGGCTCATTTGCAATAACCTTTATTTTAATTCTACAAAAATACAAAAAAATATAAAATATAAAAAATCTATGTTAGAGTATAAGTTTCTCATACTTTAACTCAAAGATGTAATATTTTTTATTACTTTAAAGTTCGATACTTTAAAAGATTCATGAAGGTGGGTCCTAGCATCAGTTAATAAATGAGCAAGTTTGTGAGCGGGATCTAAAGATTTTTTTGGCAGGAGATAAAAGCGGCAACCCATGGGCACATTCAATGCACAGGTTAACGAGGAGGGTGCCTCCACAGTTGACCCTGTTTACCGAGGAGCCGATCAAGATCTGCGATCAGGATTAACTGTTGGGTAATGACCCCGATGAGTGCTCTGTACCTTTGAGGCCTCTTGTAGTGAAGTAATTCATTGGTTGGCAACAATTATCCACCGCGTCATGTTACCGTTTAATAGTATTTTTGCATGTCAACTCAACATTTAATTCATAAGCCCCACGCCACCTATTTAAAATTGTTTCCTCTTTTCGCAAAGCTAATTTTATTTCTCTATACTTGTCAATTTGATTGCACCTGTGTCTTCCATTTTTGTCCGCCACCTTGTCATTTTTTGCCACTCTAAGCAGAATTATGGCTAAGTTCATCTCTTTACGGCTCATCCAGCCATATTCCTCTCATGGACACTAAGAGGGATATCCGAGACACTGTGTGCTCCTTAGATCACCTCCATTTCTATCAGCAGGTCTGTCTGAATGATAAAGTATGTCCAATTTTCTCTGCCAAGGCCAAAACTAGTGTACTGTCTACATGTATTCCAAGAATGCGCCTTTTCCCTGAGTTTGTGCACTAGCTAGTGCCCGTCATTTACCCTGGCTAATTATTTGTAATGAATTATCTAGCAGAGAATTTCTTACAAGTCTCAGCCTTGTTAATTCGTCAAGCCCTATGTTACCCAGAGTCAGAATCATGTGTTCAATTCATTGACGAGTCAGTGATAGCACATTATGATAGTCTTGCAGGTCAAGAATTCAATCAGTTTGTATTTTTCCTGAAGCCAGATACGAAGAAGTTTGTACCTAACAACAAAGAATTCTCCATGGAAGTTTTCGACACAAAATTTCGGTCGGTATTGAGGTGTATTTCAAAAATATTGGGAAAAGAAGATGACAACATAATTGAAAAATTAGTTCAGGGAATGTTTGCATTGATGATGAAGCCAGGAGTAGTGCTAGATATTCCTTCATATTGGAAAGAAGTTTTCAATACTCAACTCATGATTTTATCACTCACTAGGTCATTTAGGGTCCCCTCTCTTATCATTTACCTCTTTTTATATCAAAATGTGGAAGAATTATTAGATTTGGGGTTAAATATCATGATGTAAATAAAAAGAGTCAGTTAGTAGTGTTTTTTACTGACGTAGTATTAAGAGAGGAACAAAATGAGGAGGTTATGTTTTATTTTTCAAATCATTTTATTTCTACTTCATATGAAATTATGAATGGGGTTTCTCCCCCATGTTTCCTACCAAAATCTCAAGAATTCCTGCAGTTGGGAACAAATTGTAAGTTTGGAGATTGGTATGTTTATGAATACTATTCAGATATTATAATTTATGGGGCTGGGTAGAACCATATAGGCTTCCTATATTTGTGCCTATGAGATTATTTTCTTTAGATTTCATCAGGCAGAGTTTAAATTTTGACCAAATACATTTTGTACCTATGAAAAAGGGTCATATGTTTAAGCTACCTATGTATGTGGGTCTATTTATAGTCAAAATGAGACAAGAAGCTGACTAAGTTAATATGATGTTAGATGGGATGCAATTGTTGTTAGGAGATAAGTGGGCTTATGACCCCCATAAAGTGATTTCAAATAGGAGAATTGAAAATGGTTATTCAACATTTGTTCATGAAAGCAGACCTGACATAGAGAAGCTAGCAAATAAGGGTTTTGTAGGTTTTGTTGGCTCAAATATACAGACTCCTATTATATCTAAGAAATAAAGCAGGAGGAGTAAAGAGACATTTGTAGATTCTAAGGATGAGGAGTAGAGAGTTGAAAAGAGAACAAAATGCAATGAATATTTAGCAGGTGCTCAACCTAATTTCTCACTTCAATTAGGAGATGAAAAAAATGTCCCAGCCTCGCCAAGAGGACATGGAGATGCATAGGAACAGGTACCTTGAATTAAACAAGTATTTTCTCATATTTTTAAAAGAAATCAAAGGATGAAGGCTAGCTTGCAGGCACAAGTTGAGTATCAAATAACTCCAGATCAAACAAGATTGTTAACTGCCATGGATCTTGAAAAAGATCAGTTTAAGATTGCTCTTTCTCACCCCTCTGATATGAATATAGTGTCATAAAAAATTTCAATACTGTAAATTTAACTGTTGATGTAATAAATATTCCTTTTCTTGACAAAGTAAATTTACATATGAAAACAAGTAAAATTATAGTAAATGACTTGACCAAAACTAATGCAATGGCTCTTAAGGCTGAAAACATGTTAGGAAAGGTGATCAAGCAACTGAAATTGGGGAAATCCAACTCCAGGGCTTTAGTAACATAGAATGAAGAACTCAAGAAAATAATTGTAAATATTGGAGTAGATCCAAATGACAAGTTTGTTATGCAGAAGTTGCTACAAAGTGCAGAATCAGAAATTTCTGTGTTGAAGAAAAATTTGAAGTTACTTACAAGATAACATTCTATGGCGGAAGAGGTGGGAGAAGTGGAAATTGAGAAAGAGAGCCTTCTTCAGCAGCTCTTGCAGAAAGAATAATAAATTACTAAGTTGAATGAAATTGTGTTGTCATTACATAATCAAATTGATTCTCATTCTTGCACTATTATTTTTCCATCTGGCAATGATGATCCAACAACATATATATCTCAATTGAACACTAAATTGAAGATAACAGAGAGAGATCTCAAAAGGGCACAAAATTATCTAGAGACGGTAACAAAAATAATGCAAGCCAAGGATGGGGAGATCAATAAATACAAGATATATTTCCAAACAGTTGATGCTGAGATTAAGAGTCTAAAGGAGAAATTGAAGGGAAATATATCTCTGATACAGGCTAAGGACATCATTTGGAATTAAATCATTGAAGAAATGAAAGCATCTTGGGGATATCTGGCTATTTTATAAAAAGAAAAAAGTATTATCAAAGATTTTGAGGAGCAGGTTATGGCAGACAAGAAGAAGACTACTAACAAATCTATTTGGGCAAAGAAATGTATTCATTTAATTTATTCAAAGACTGACCAAGAGTTAGAGGAAAATGAGATTAAATATAGGATTCTATATGTTGTGGAGATTAACAAATTGATTGTTAAAAATGATTGCAGGAATATCACTGAGAAGAAGTTTATTGAGATCAAGGAAGCAATAAACAAGTTTGACAATCTGTGTGACAAAAGAGCTAGGGCAGGATTTCCATCATGTTGGGGCCTTGAAGGCAGTATTTTATCATGGGATTCTTATGAACCACTACTGATATTAGCAAAAAGCAAGGTGGATAACACTCATGAGAAAAATCAGATTTTGAAAGGGGTAGTAGTGAATAACTTTCTTCAGAGGCACTTTCAGCTATTATGGTTGGTGAAGACCTTATTTATAGAGAGCCAAAAATTCAACAGAATCACTTCCTTTAGACTGGATTATCATAGGCTTATTAATTCACCTAAGACAAACACTAAATTTTGGACAAAATGCAGAGCTTGGATGATTGTTCTACCTGAAGATCCCTAAACTTCAAAGAAAGACATGTCAGCAAATCAAGAGAATACAGCAGTAGCGGGACCAATTCATATTCAGCAAATAGTTTAGGATTTAAGTTTCATTTTATCTCTTTTAAGAGAATGTAATTGTAATAAGACATTTCGTTGATATGTAATAGGTAGTTTAGGAATTTTCAATTAGTTTGAGCAGTTAGGAGTAGTTCAGCAGTTACAAACTTCTTTACATTGTATTTAAAGAGAAAGAATTGAAAGAAAAAGGTTCTGAGTTTTGGACCTTTGGACTAATGCAAATTTTGTACTCAATTTTTTGATGATTAATGAATGAAGATCAATATTCTTGCATATGTTGTTATTGATATGTTTCGCAGTGTCCATTCTATATTTTCCTTCTATGAATAAAATTAAGTAATGTAGTTGCAAGTCTCTTTTTACATATGTGAATAAGAGTTAAATATCCTTAATGGGTGCTCCTTCATTTTAACTAATCTACTTTCATAAAATTTCCTTTGAAGTTTAAAGTGATAGATTCGGTTCCTCAGCATATCAGTTTGAGCTTCCTTCATGTTCTTCTTATCACTCCATTTAATCTCATCATATAATGGAATTGTGAAGCATTTGTTGCATTAGATTCTCGAGGGTTTAATTATTTTATTTTTGAAGGTGATTAAGAAAATACCATTTGATATAATATTTCTGTGACATATATATATAAATGTCTTGAGCACTTATTAATTACCACATCCAAGGGATTGTTTCTTAAGATACAACATTTTTTGGCATTGTTGTCGGGGACAGAAGCGAAGTTCATTCCCTAGGTTTTGTCATATTTTATCTGGTTTTTCAAAGAGGAGGAAATATAATGTTGTGTTTTTATTCCATAATTTTGGCGTATAAAATGCCACATAAGAGTTCAGATACCTCGCAACAGAAAGCTCCTATTCTGTCAGATCCTAAAAAATAGGTTTCTATAAAAGCTCAAAAACCAAAACTTTTTCTACACCTAATCCTACACTGCTTGCATCTGGCAGTAGTTCACATAACCCTTCATCTAAGGATATTTCCCGAAAACTCATTTTCTCGAAACAAGAATCCTTATCCCCACTAGTCCATTTTCAAGGACCAAGGTTATAAGAACAATCTTTTGAGTTTGTTTCATTCACATTCACACAAGCTCAACCAAATATAGTTTTTGGTTCTTCTGTTATTGTTAATCAACCCCTTCCCATATCATTTGTTTCAACCCATTCATCCACACCCACAACTGGTTCACAAACCCCACCTACTCAATGAGTAGTTAACCAAGGCATAAACATGGTAGCCCCTGCTTTCTTGATGAATAGTTATGCATTTTTAAATCTTCCACAACCTATGAATTCCATGCCCCAAGAATACCTCAAGTTACTTCCTCGTTTCACTGGTGAAGATGAAGTGACTGCAGAGCAACACTTTCCATTGTTTTTCACTTTTGTTGAGAATCTAAATGTTGAACATCTTGATGTAGTGATGAGAATTTTTGTACAGTCTTTGAATGGAGAGGAAAGAAAATGGTTTAAAGGTTTTTTGAATGGATCAATTAATAATTGGGAAGAATTAGAGACACAATTCACCCAAATATGGGGTAAAAAAAGATATCATGGTTATTAATTAACTAAGTTTAATGCAATCAAGAAAAGGTCTAATGAAAACATGAATGAATTTATTAAAATATTCAACAAATTGTATAATGGTTTACCCACAGAAATGAAACCTCCTCCTGTTGGAGCAAGGGTAGTTTTTGCTGGAGCTTTTGAGTCAGATTTTAGTTCTACTCTAAGAGAGATGAGATATCCTACTCTTGAAAAAATCCAAACTGATGCTTTGGAGATTGAAGAAAATATGATTGTTACTTAGAAGACACAAGAAAAGTAGTCAGTTCAAGAGAAAGGAAAGGCCAAAGAATAATCACCACGAGATCAGAGGATTGATGACATGACAAAGGTTATCAAGAATTTTTCAAATAAATTAGTGAATATGGAGCTAGATAATAAAAACTCCCAAAATCCTGAACAAAAAAAACAAAGGAGTTTTCAATCCTCAATTTAGAAATAAGCCCTTGCAAATTTTGTAGAGGGAGAGAAGAGATCAAGACCAAGTTCAAGCACCACTGTATATAGAAGTAGCACCTTCACAGTATGTTGAAGATGATCAAAGAGAAGTTGAAGATCAGATTTATGCCATGTACATGAAAGAAGATGAAGAAGAATGCACAGAAGCTGAGGTTTCCTTTGACCAAGAAGAGATGGATGAGTATTGTAAGAAATTCACAGATTTTATGCAAGAAGATCTGCATAAGAAGTATGATTTAAGATAAATAAAAATATCAAGGATGCATGATGATGAAGAGAAAGAGCAAGAGTCAGCCCCTTATCTAATGGCGACTCCACAACCAAAGAACTCAGTAAAACAATCAGATAATGGGAAACAACCTATGAATCTAGTGAGTGGAACTAAAAAAAAACAAGCTGAGACTTCCCAAAATAAGTCTATTAATACTAATAATTTGGAGAAGGTTGTTATTGTTCCTTAACAGATTGCTAATCCTAGAAGAAATAAAAAAGAACCTGAGAAGATTTTTAAACAAAATCAAGCTTTTAGTCTATCCAAAGAGCCAGAAAAGGTCAAAATCCAAGTACCCCTTCTTGAGCTAGCTAAGACACCAGGTTACAAGAAGGAGATTGCAGAATTCATTAATATTTCTTATTCTAATGATATTGGTGATACTATGAATTTGCAAGAGGAAAAAATAGTGGTCACTTTTGGTCCACATGTGGAGGAGGTAGATTCTTCTGTTCCCCCATTTTATGTATCACTGCTTCTTCATGATTTCATTTTTCATAATTTTATGTTGGAATCTGGTGCTTCACATAATCTCATACCATTATTTGTAATGAAATAATTGAATTTATAAATTACTAAGCCACGTAGAGACCTATATTCATTTGATTAAAAAAGGGTGAAGTGTGTTGGGCTTATCAAAGATATGGTGGTATCCCTGGCCCAAATTCCAGCCAAAAGTATCATGATGGATGTACTGGTTGCAGATATTCTGGCTAGATTTGGTATGCTTTTTCCCAGATCTTGGGGAGCGAAGCTTAGGGGTGTTTTAAAACTAGACTTCACATATGCTATTATTCCTGTGTTTAATGGGGAAGAAAGAAGGTTATACCGAGAAACAAGATTTGTTAAAACTACCACTAAGAAAGATGCACGAAATTCCCCTATCTATGGTCAAGAAAAGGAAGATCTTTCTTGTTTTATACTGCATGAATATGCAGAGTTTTCTCAAGACTCGTAGAAGTAGCTCTCTTCAGTAATTATACATAATGAGTTGGGTTCAAACAAAATTTGGAAGTGTTATTTTGATGGTGCCTATTCAAAAGATGGCACAGGAGCTGTATTTTTACTAATATCTCCATAAGGTAATCTTTTGCCTTTTATTTTAAGCTTGAATTTGAATCAAAAAATAATTTAGCTGATTATGAGGCATTAATTTTGAGTCTTCAAATTGCTAAACAAATGGGAATCCATTGTATTTCCATTTTTGGTGATTCTGAGTTGATTATAAGACAAATTAAAAATATTTTGAAGCTTTTAATATAGGAATGAAGTATGGGACCTGATTGAGAATTATTTTGAAGCTTTGAATCTTCAATTCATTCCAAGAGAAGAAAACAAAATGGCAGATTCATTGGCAGTTGCAACTAGTACTTTCAAGCCACCTATAAATCTGAAATTGAGGTATGAGATTGAGTTGAGGCATAGACCCTCTATTCCTGACAATGTTAAGAACTGGAAGGTTTTTGAAGAGGATGAGAAGATAAATCATTTCCTAACAATGATAGAAAACTTTGAAGATAGTGAAATAGATCAAGAAAGTGAACAGACTGATCAGAATGAAGACTTGAAAAATCTTAAGCAATCAATAGGTGATTAGAAAATAATCCAATTGAAAGACAATATATTTCCCAGAGGATTAGTTCCTCTTGAAATATTGTTTAATTCAAATGATGTAGCACTAGATCAAAAGAAGGTGCCTCGAGAGGGTGGGATGGAAGATTGTAATCTGGGAACTCAACAGGAGCCCAAGGTTATCAGGTTATTCAAAGGCGTCCCTAAGAATTATAAATAAAGCTACATTGATATTTTCAAAAAATATATGGATGTATTTGCATGGTCCTATGAGGATTTGAAAACATGTGATATGGATATCATTCAGCACAAAATACCATTGAAGGATGGGGTCAAGCCTCACAAGAAGAAACTAATACAGATCAATCCATTACTCCTTGCTCCAATTGAAAAGGAAGTAAAGAAATTGTTGCAGGCAAAAATTATAGTCCCACTCAGATATTCAGACTGGGTTTCTAGCCTAGTTCCTGTGAGAAAAAATAATGGAGAGATAAGGCTATGTGTTGACCTCAGGAATTTAAACAGAGCATCACTTAAAGATAATTATCCTTTGCCTAAGATGGACTATGTTTTACAGAAAGTGACAGAAGCATATAGATTGTCTATGGTTAATGATTTTTCTGGCTACAATAAAGTAGCTGTTGAAAAAGAAGATTAGAAGAAAACTTCTTTTACCACACCATGGGGAACGTTCATGTATGCAAGAATGCCATTTGGCCTAATGAACGCAGGTGCCACTTTTCAAAGGGCAATGGACATAGCATTTGTGGATGATAACTTTGTAGGAATATTTTTGGATGATGTGACCATTTTTTCAGTTTCAGATGATGAACACTTGAAGCATTTGTAGAAGGCTTTCATGAAATGAAGAAAGTTTTGGTTGTCATTTAATCCCAAAAAATCCTTATTTGCCTTGGAGGAAGGAAATTTGTTAGGACATATTGTTTCAAATCAGGGAGTAAAAATTTATCCAACAAGAGTTGAAGCTATCCATACAATTCCCTTTCCCAGGAGTAAAAATGATATTCAAAGGTTTCTAGGAAAAATAAATTTCCTGAGAATATTTGTCCCAAATTATGTTGAAATTGTCAGAAACATAACAAATATGCTGAAGAAGAATGCAGAAGTAAAGTGAGACAAGGATGCTAGAGAATCCTTTGCTAGGATTAAAGAAGCCCTTCAAGAATATCATGTTCTGATCAATCCATATTATCAAATAGCTTTTCAAATAGCTTCATTTTCATCACTTACTACCATTTTTGTTGTGCTGTTGCGGAAGAATGAAGAGGGAAAAGAACAACCTATGCCATTTTTCAGTAAAGTTCTCAGGGATACTGAACTTAAATATAATATTTTGGAAAAACAGGTGTATGCTTTAATTAAAGCATTAAAAGCATTCAGGACTTATGTGTTGCAGTCTCAGATAGTTTCTTATGTGCCCAACTCTGCTGTGAAAGATGTGTGGATTCAAAGTGATGTGGAAGATAAGAGAGGAAAATGGATAGCTAAGATCCAAGAATATGACTTAGATATCAAACCTACCAAGTTGTTCAAGGGTCAAGGTTTGGAAAAACTATTGGCAAAGTCAAAATTTCAAGCTTTGGGAATCAATTTTCTGGCACCTTTAGATGAAGTGATTGATGAAAGTAGTCAGAGAAATACAAAGACAACAATTAAATACAAGTTCTTGCGTTCTAATTGGTATAAGGATATCGTTCATTACTTATGTTTTTTCTCTTGCCCAACCTCACTGAATAGAACAAAATGCATAGCTCTTAAGCTCAAATCTCAACCATATGTCATAAATGATGCTAAGTTATATTGGAAGGATCATGCAAACATTTTGTTGTTGTGTTTGACAAAAGGTGAATCAATTGAAGTTATAAAAGAATATCATGAAAATGTATGTGGAGGCCATTATAGTTGGAAGGTTACTGCTCATAAAATCCTTAACTCAGGTTTTTACTGGCCCTCCTTGTTTGCTGATGTATACATATTGGTTAGAAGCTGCCAAAAATGTCAATTATTTGCGGAAAAGAAAAGGTTAGCTCCTTTACCTCTTCTCCTAGTGTTTGGTGAAGACCCTTTAGGCAATGGGGATTATATTTTATTGGGGAAATCAATCCACCATCAAGTGGAAAGTTAAAATGGATTTTTACTGCCACTGACTATTTTACAAAGTGGGTGGAGGCAATACCTACAAGAAAGGCTAGTGACCAAGTGGTAATGAAGTTTCTGGAAGAAAACATCTTCAGCGGGTTTGGGTGTCCAATCAATATTGTAACTGACAATGCCCAGGTATTCAATTCAGTTATATTCATTAATTTTTTTCAAAAATATAATGTCATTCTATCTCATTCTACAGTAAATCATCCTCAATGGAATGGGCTAGTTGAATCTTCCAATAAGACATTGGCCAAGATTTTGAAGAAGACAATTAAGGAAAATCAGAAAAATTGGGATTCAAAATTGACATTTTCTCTTTGGGTAGTAAGAGTGACTATTAGAAGATCTACAAGTAAGTCTCCTTATGAATTGTTTTATGGTACTCAAGCTTTATTTTCTACTCAATTGGCTAGACTAGTGATTTCTTTTCTTCAAGAAGCACAAGAAGAACCTAATGCATTGGTGAGAAGACTAAATAAGGTTATAGAATCAAGTGAGAGTAGGAACAAAGTCAGATAAAACTTGATCACCTATTAAGAAAATATGAAGTCCATTTTTGATAGAAAATCTAAAGATATTCTTTTTCAAACTGGAGATTTGGTATTAAGATGGGATACCAGAAAAGAAGAGAAGGGAAAGCATGGTAAGTTTGATCCACTCTAGTATTTCCCATACAATATTGTTGATGTTATATCAAATAACACATTCATGTTGGAGAATATTGATGGAGAAACAGTAGAGCTTCCTGTGAATGGGCAATATCTAAAACATTATTTCCAGCATTGAGATTTTATGGTTCACCATTGTACATATTTCTTTTTCTCATTGTTCATATTTCATCAAACATCATTTGACTCCATGCCTGAAGTGAAGGCACTAATATGTAGTTCTTAGTGTTTTGTGGCAAAAAACACTATCCCCAGGTGGAGCCAGATGTTGTGGCTCATTTTCAATATCATTTATTTTAATTTTGCAAAAATACAAAAAAATAGAAAAATATAAAAAATCTATGTTAAAGTATAATTTTCTCATACTTTAACTCAAATATGTAATATTTTGTATTAGTTTAAAGTTAGATACTTTAAAGGATTCATGAAGGTGGGTATTTGAGACACTGTGTGCTCCTTAGATCACCTCCAATTCTATCAACAGGTCTGTCTGAATGATAAAGCATGTCCAATTTTCTCCGCCATGGAAAAAAGTGGTGTACTATCTGCTTGTATTCCAAGAACGCACCTTTTCCCTGAGTTTATGCACTGGCTACTGTCTGTCATGTACCCTAGCAAATGCTTTGTAATGAATTTTCTAGGGGAGAATGTCTTACAAGTCTCAGCCCTGTTAATTCATCAAGCCCTATGTTACCCAGAGTCAAAATCATATGTTCAATTCACTAACGAGTCATTGATAGCACATTATGATAGTCTTGCAGGTCAAGAATTCAATTAGTTTATCTTTTTCCTGAAGCCAGATACGAAGCATTTTGTACCTGAAAACAAAGAATTCTCCATGGAAGTTTTCGACACAAAATTCCGGCTAGTGATGAGGTGTATTTCAAAAATATTGGGAAAAGAATATGACAGCATAATTGACAAATTAGTTCTAGGAATTTTTGCATTGATGATGAAGCCAAGAGTAGTGTTGGATATTCCTTCATATTGGCAAGAAGTTTTCAATACTCAACTCAAGAGTGTATCACTGATTGGGTCATTCAGGTTCCCCTCTCTTATCATTTACCTCTTTTTATAACAAAATGTGGAAGAATTATTTCATTTGGGGTTAAATACCATGGATCAAAATAAAACGAGGCAGTCAGTAGTGTTTTGGACTGATGTAGTAAGAGAGGAACAGAATAAGGAGGGTTTGTTTGATTTTGTGAATCATTTTATGTCTACTGCATATAAAATTCTAAATGGGGTTTCTCCCCCATCTTTCTTTCCAAAAGCTTAAGAATTCATTCAGTTGGGAACAAATTGTAATTTTGGAGATTGGTATGTTTATGAAGACTATTCAGAGATTAGACTTTATGGGGCTGGGGTAGAACCATATAGGCTTCCTATATTTGTGCCTATGAGATTATTTTCTTTAGAGTTCATCAGGCAGAGTTTAAATGTTGAGCAAATACATTTTGTACCTATGAAAAAGGGTCATAGGTTTAAGCTATCTATGTATGTGGATATGTTTATAGTAAACATGAGACAAGTAGCTGACGAAGTTAATATGATGTTAGATGGGATGCACTTGTTGTTAGGAGATAAGTGATATTATGACCCCCCATAAAGTGATTTCAAATATGAGAATTGAAAACAATTTTTCAACATTTGTTCATGAAAGCAGACCTGACATAGAGAAGTTAGAAAATAAGGGTTTTGCAGGTTTCGTTGGCTCAAATATATAGACTCCTATTATTTCTGAGAAATCAAGCAAGAGGAGTAAAGAGACATTTGTAGATTCTGAGGATGAGGAGAAGAGAGCTGAAAAGAGGACAAAATTCAATGAAGATTTAGTAGGTGCTCAACCTAGTTTCTCACTTCAATTAGGAGATGAGAAAAATGTCCCAACCTCGCCAAGAAGACATGGAGATGCTCAAGAACAGGTACCTTTGATTAAACAATTATTTTCTTAGATTACTGAAAGAAATCAAAGGATGAAGGCTAGCATGGAGGCACAGGCTGAGTATCAAATAACTCTAGATCAAACAAGATTGTTGATTGCCATGGATCTTAAAAAAGATCAGTTTAAAATTTCTCTTTCTTACCCCTCTGATATGACTATAGGGTCATCAAATAATTTCAATACTATAAATTTAACTGTTGATGTAATAAATATTCCTTTGATTGACAAAGTAAATTTACATATGCAAACAGGTCAAATGATAGTAAATGATTTGACCAAAACTAATGTAATGGATCTTAAGGCTAAAAACATGTTAGGAAAGGTGATAAAGCAACCAAAATTGGAGAAATCAAACTCTGTGACTTTAACAACATAGAATGAAGAACTCAAGAAAATAATTGTAAATATTGGAGTAGATCCAAATGACAGGTTTGTTGTGTAGAAGTTGCTACAAATTGCAGAATCATAAATTTCTATGTTGAAGAAAAATTTGAAGTTACCTACAGGAGAACATTCTATGGCAACAGAGGTGGCAGAAGTGGAAAGTGAGAAAGAGAGCCTTCTTCAGCAGCTCTTGCAGAAAGAAGAATAAATTACTAAGTTGAAGGAAACTGTGATGTCATTACAGAATCAGATTGATTCTCATTACTACACTATTATTTTTCCATTTTGAAATGATGATACAGCAGCACAGATATCTCAATTGAACATTGAATTGAAGATGGCAGAGAGAGATATCTAAAGGGCAAAAAATTATTTGGAGACAGTAACAAAAGTAATGCAAGCCAAGGATGGGGAGATCAATAAATACAGGACAGATTTCCAAACAGTTGATGTTGAAATGAAGAGTCTAAAGGAGAAATTGAAGGGAAATATATATTTGATACAGGCTAAGGACATCATATGGAATGAAATCATTGAATAAATGAAAGGATCTTGGGGATCTCTGACTATTCTATCAGAAGAAAAAAGCATTATCAGAGATTTTGAGGAGCAAGTTATGGCAGACAAGTAGAAGACTATTAACAAAGCTATTTGGGCAAAGAAATTTATTTATTTCATTGATTCAAATACTGACCAAGAGTTAGAGGAAAATGAGATTAAACATATGATTCTATATGCTGTGGAGATTAACAAATTGATTGTTAAAAATGATTGCAAGAAGACCACCGAGAAGAAGTTGACTGAGATCAAGGAAGAAGTAAACAAGTTTGACAGTCTGTGTGACAAAAGAGCCTGGGCAAGATTTCCATCATGATGGGGCCTTGGAGGTAGTATTTTATCATGGGATTCTTATGAACCACTACTGATATTAGAAAAAAGCAAGGTGGATAACGCTCATGAGAAAACTCAGATTTTGAAAGGGACAACAGTGATTAACTTTCTTTAGAGGCACTTTCAGCTATTATGGTTGGTGAAGACCTTATTTATAGAGAGACCAAAATTCAACATAATCATTGCCTTTAGACTGGAGTATCACAAGTTGATTAATTCACCTAAGACAAACATTGAAGTGTGGAATAAATACAGATCCTGGATGGCTGTTCTACCTAAAGATCCCTCAACTTCAAAGAAAGACAAGTCAACAAATCAAGAGAATACAGTAGCAGTGGGACCAATTCATATTCCGCAAATAGATTAGGATTTAAGTTTTATTTTATCTCTTTTAAGAGAATGTAATTGTATTAAGACATTTCTATGATATGTAATAGGTATTTTAAGAAGTTTCAAATAGTTTGAGCAGTTATGAGTAGTTTTAGCAGTTAAAAACTATTTTACATTGTATTTAAAGAGAAAGAATTGAAAGGAAAAGGTTCTAAGTTTTGGACCTTCGAACTAATGAAAATTTTGTACTCAATTTTTTGATTATTAATGAATGAAGATCAAGATTCTTGCATCTATTGTTATTGTTATGTTTCCCAATTTCCATTATGTATTTTCCTTCTATGAATAAAATGAAGTAATGTAGCTGCATGTCTCTTTTTACATATGTGAATCAGAGTTAAATATCCTTAATGGGTGCTCCTTAATTTTAACTAATCTACTTTCATAAATTTTCCTCTGAAGTTTAAAGTGATAGATTATGTTCCTTAGCATATCAGTTTGAGCTTCCTTCATGTTTTTCTTATCACTCCATTTAATATCAGCAGATAATGGCATTGTGAAGCATTTGTTGGATCAGATTATTGAGAGTTTAATAATTAATTTCTGAAGGTGATTAAGCAAATACCATTTGATATAATATTTATGTGACATATATATATAAATGTCTTGAGCACTGATTCCTTACCACAACCAAGGGATTTTTTCTTATGATACAATATGTCACATGTTGGAACAAGCATGAATAGTGGAGATACACTACAAGCAAGGTTTCTTGGTAGAGTCAGTGTGTTCCCTCTGTATGTGCAGTGATATTGTTGTAGATATGTTGTACATGTTGTATATGTGGTGTTATGTACATATGTTGTTGTGTACATGTTTTATAGAAGTGTTATGTACACATGGTACTGTGTACATGTTTTTTATTCAGTTTTGTGTACATTTAGTGTTTTGTACATGTTGTTTTGCAGTGTTATGTATAGATGGTGTTGTGTACATGTTGTTTATGCAATGTTGTGTGTATATGGTGCTAAGTGCATGTTGGATATGTCGTGTTGTGTGCATATGGTGCTTTTTGTGTGTTTCATATGTGGTGTTGTGTACATATGGCATGATGTGAATTTTTTACATATGGTGCTATGTACATGTGGTGTTGTGTACATGTTGTACATGGGGTGTTGTGTGTAGGTGGTGTTGTGTACATGTTATGCATGTGGTGTTGTGTACACATGATGCATGTGGTGTTGTATACACGTTGCGCAGGTGGTGTTGTGTACAGGTGTTGTTGTGTACATGTGGTGATGAGTACACATTGCGTAGGTGGTGTTGTGTATACATTGTGCAAGTGGCATTGTGTACATATGGTATTTTTTACACATCGTACATGTTATTTTGTGCACATGTGGTACTGTGTTATCTACATTATGCATCGTTCTATTGTGACATGTGTATTGTGTTGTGTTGTACATCGAGTGCAGGTGTATGTGTGTTATTGTAATCCAGGTATATGGAACACCCTCTTCCCACATTTACCCAAGTTAATTGGTGTTGGCTTGAGGGGTCCTGACCTAGGTTCGGTGTGCAAGGTTTGCCAAAAAACCCCTATACTACTGGCCCTTTCGGCAGTGACCTGCTTTCATAGGTCACAGTCTCACCCAAAGTAGTATGGGTGGGTGTTGGAACCAGGTTTCCACACCCTGAGAAAGGATGGGTAAGGCAAGCAGGGCTGCGTCCTGTTTATGTAATTCCCATACTACCTTTCCCTGCGCAGGGTTAAATATGTTCTTATTCGCATCCATGTGCACTATATCTACAGTTATAGGCTTATTATATCATCAACATAGCAGTACACAAACAGAGCGTAGCAGATCTATATCCAAGAGCACAGTACATAGATCTTTCGCAGCTTAAAGACAAAAAATACATAACACAACATTTATCAGCAATTCACATAACATAACTCACATATTCAAATCTCTAACAGTTCTTCACATTCATTCATTCATCAACCTTTCCTTATAACTCCCTTCCCAACCTACGCACACAGCAGCAAGGTTTGCACATAGCTAGACTAGGATCTCCGCGCACACAGCCAGCAGGAGTCCATTCCCCAATACCCAAACAGACCGCTTAATAACAAAATCGCATCAATATCTCATCAAATCCTATCCTTTTTGATACAAAATACATCTCTATTTATAAAAATCTAGCTCTAAATTTCCTATGGTCCGCAACCCATGGTTTTCGGACCCCTATTTTACCCCTTTGACCAATTACAATGTTTTCAGGGCTTTGACCCACCCCAAAACCCCTGCGCAATATTAAATATAATCCAAAATAACCAAAAATGACCATTTTTGCATCTTGTTAGGAGACCCCGTTCCAACAGTTGCCCAACACAATCTTGTGACTCGTCTCAAGTCACTGTACTGGTGCATCATCGATTTGCGCATGCAAGGTATCCAGAGCGCGGACAAGTAGAGGGAGTACCGCCTGACTCTAGGACACATCATCCTATGCAAGAGTGACCATATTCTGGGAAGGTGGGTCATCCGTGGCCGTGGTAATACTTGCCAGAAACTCATTAATGCGCTTAGTTGCACCTTCAATTTCACATGTTAACTGGAGGGCCGAAGTAGTCCCGGGCTTCAGATGTTCTGATATGGCGTGTTGTTTCTGTCAGAGTTTTGTAATCTCATCCTGGAGGTCATTGCTGGCTTTCAGTCGTGCCAAGCACTGGGCAGGCACCAAGGTAGACAGTGTAGCATTAATTTCATCAACAACCTTTTCGCGCTGTCGTAAGTCTTGAGTAATTTGTTGGTGGACTGGATCACGCTGGACTCGAGTCCAAAGTTGGATGGACGATTCCATCAGATTCATACCTTGAGAAATTTTATCCATGATTGCTGCTGTTGCTTCTGTGATAAGGGTAGTCCGCTGGGCACAGACTGCGGGGGGCATGTCAGGCTGCAATCTAGACTGTAATTTTGCAATCTCTAGGCAGAAGGCTTTGAAAGCAGCAACTAGTTTCTCCACTTTAATTTTAGATGTATTCTAAAGCATGATGTCCTTTTTCACTTCTGTGCAGAGCTAGTGGATCACAGTCTCAAGTTTCGTTTGTTGTGACCTAGCCCAGACCACTTCAGTAGTTTTCTGCCCAATGGTGTGTTGGGCAGCCACCAGCTGGTGGGTGGTGGATTGGGCTCGGTCACTAATCTCCTGGTAGACAGCATGGAGAAGGTTATCTAAGGCTACATAGGATAGCCGAGCGAAGTCCAGATGGATTATTGTGCCTTCCGGGGGCTTTGTTCCGAATAAGGTACCAGAAGGGATACTCCAAAGTCAACCGGCCTCCCTGACTGGTGCCCTGCTACTATTGACGGATAGAAGTGATGCCTGGCCTTCACGAGATGGAGGTGGAGGCACTTGGATCCAGAGAGCACAGAGGTCTTCCTGAATAGAGGCAACCCTGGCCTGCCACTGAGCTGTGATAAGTACCCACTTATCCTCTATAGCCAGGGTGACCACATCCATGATCTGCTCCAGATCTCCGCCTGTTAATGTGACTGTCACGTCATGGTGCTCGCAATGGTCTTGTTGTTTCTTCCTTGGTCTAGATTCCGATGGCCCCATCCTCTTTGTGCCGGGAGGAGGGGGGTGGTGCTAGCAACTGGGTTCAGAGCTATATCTAGCTGAGTCTACAGTGGGTTATCTTCAGGCTTAGATTTAACTGATGCTGGCGTGCTGTGGAGGCCCTTTTTCCAAGAGGAGGACCATAGTTCGATTAGTAGATCAATTTATTCATCCAGTACCATATAAGGGAGCTCTACCCACGTTAGGCTGGCCAGACTGCAAATTCAGACCTTATGCATAGTGATCTGAAATGTAGCAATATGCTTGTATTTGTCATAGATGGTGGGGGAGAGTCGGGGGTGGGAGTTGATGGTAGTGGCGACACTACTCTGGAATAGGACCCAAAAGACCTTGTTATCCTCAATACACTACTTATCCTTGGAGTCCCATAAGTGAGCATACCGAGTGCCTTCGCACATGCCCTCATGGAGCTCGAGAGCAACCGATTCTTCTAGTTTGTCCCAAGTGACTAGGGCTATGAGGAATAACAACCATGAGTAGAAGAAAGGTGTCCCATACTCTTGAGACTCGTAGAAATTAGCAAGAAATTCTTCGCACAAGTATTGAGCCCAATTAAAAGACACACCCTTCGCGCACTGCCCAGCTAGCTGGATCACATAGGCAAGGACAGTCGTAACCTGGCACTTCTGCATGAGTTTGCAGGCTAACAGTCGAGTGCCCATTTGCATAGCAGGTTCCTTGATGGTTTGGATCACAAACCCTCGCTGATTTCATTGGACTGCATAGGTGTTCCAGAAATACAGAGCGGTAGTGACTTCATATTTCTTGCCAAAATTTTCAAGCAGGTGCGGGCCCTGCATCGGGAGGCCCATGATCTTGTGGATCAACTCAGCATCAATAGGGACTCTGTCACAAATCCATAAATAGCAATTGTGAATGAGGGCAAGTAATTGGCGTGCCAATTGATTGGTGATATTGTAGCGGTTGAAATAAGGCATGCGAAGCAAATTCAGGAGTCTGGATCCTTCCAAGACACATACCCATCGTTGAGGTATTACCGTGATTCCAGCATCCTCATAGATTGTGTCAAAGTATAATGCAGAGGTCAATTCTAGAAAATCATCCTGGTCCGCCAGATTATGATCATCGAATTTGACCTCATGGAGGCATCCACAGGGATCACCGAAGATGGGGACCTCACCTGGGGTCAGCGGAGCCTGCAGGTAGGTGATCAGACCATCCAAGTTTTTCAGTACCTGCGTAGATGGTCTTCACAGTCAAACATAGGGGGGTAACCAGTTGATCAGGTTAGCCAGCAGAGCCCCTCCTGCTCATATTGTGCTGAGGGCAGAGACCTGGGATGTCTTCGGGGTTTCTTTTCTGCCTGAGGAGGAACCCTCGAGCTTTGAGATTTCTCCTTGCCCTTCTGCGTGGTTTGAGGAAGAGTGACTTCCTCCAACTCCAACTCATCTTCCAGAACTTCTTCAACTTCAAGTTCAGTTGGGACGGAGGGTTCGACAGGGGCAGTGGTCGGCATCCTTCCACGAAAAATGAATCCCAGCTCTAGGTGGCTGCTATCTGATGGGGGAGGTTTAGTAGTCATGGGAGGGAGGCCGAAACTATAATGATTTTTGTTGTTCGATTGCTTCTACACGATACTTAAAGTAGGTTTCCTGTTCACCCAAGATAATACTGCAAACTCGATCAGCCTGCCAACCTTTAAACTCTTTCTATTGAAGGAGAGAGAGAGATGTTTCGTTCAGGGCAGTTTTTCCCAGGACAGATAAAAATTTCCCGTAATTCGTTTTGTCAATGGTTCAAGGGCTGCTCCCTTCAAGGGTAACTTCTGCTTCTACCTAGAAGGTACAGTTCTAACGGCTAGTTGTTTCTTTCCCAGTATCTTAGGCGTACTTATTACGCTAAGGTTGTTAATTTGTGACAGCTTCCTGGCTTCCCCCAACACAAGCTTGCTGCCTAAGTAGCGCTTGGCCCAAGACCAAGAGACATTTGTCGTCTATTCTACTATGGTTTTAAGGAGGGTTGATGTTGGCATCAAATTCTTGACCCCTATCATCGACACACAAGTGGCTTGAGGCAAGGGGCTACTACTTGTGGAATCAACAGGTGTTATAGGGAATCTGTTTCTTATTCGAGGATCGACCCATCCCTCGCTCAGGGTAGGTCTTAGTTTGACTCCCATCTTTTCCTTAGGGGCCATAATGAGAGATTCCTTAGTATACGAAGAAAACGCATCGTGGAGGCTTCTCCTAGCTGGTTCTGCCAAGCTTCTAGATCCCTGCTAGAATCCTCAGTATCTTCCTCGTGACATTGTATTGTAAATTTATAGATATCAGTCCCCTTCTTAGGTATAGGTCCTGCATAATATTTGTCTTTCACGGGGTCTAGTGGTATGACGACCCGTCAGCCCTGGTTTTCAAATATCATGCTGCATTTTTTTAGATCGATAATGCCCCCCATGTTCATAGCCTAGTCTAGCCCAAGGAACGTAGGGTAGGGATCCACATCTTCCATCATTTCTATTACCTTGAAGTCGGCTAGGATCCTTGCCCCCGTAATATCTACCATGACACTGGGAAGTCTACCCAAAGGAATGATCCTTCTATTATTTTCCATTCGAAGCTAGATGGTGGATTGTTCCAGCTTAGGCTTCCCCATGCATTGCCAAGTGTGCTTAGGTAGGATATTGACGTCTGATCCGAGGTCTAAGATAACTTGATCCATTCGATAGCCATGGATCTGAATTGTTAGTCGCATCTCCCTACCGGTGAGTTGCTGACTTTTGTGCAATGTATGGACATCCTTAATGTTAGTCGTCTTGATATCGTGCATTGTACATTTTTCCAGTAAAGCCTGTAGGTTTCTTACTACCCGAGGGTTGCAGAGTAGCCCCATACATGTTTGTAATAATAGTTTAACCTCCTCAGTTACTGCATCATCCCCCAGGTCTATGGATGGAAAATCTTTAGTTTCAAGGAAGTCCTTACGGGCGTCCTTAAACGTTTCCCTTACTTTGTGTAGGCCAAGACCTTCTTGGTTGCTAACTACCTTGTGGATCAGTGTATCTGCTTCATCCTTCTCCTTAGCTCCTCCTGTCGCCACTCCACTGCGTGTTACTACATTTACCTTTGCGTTCGAACCCCTCAGACCCTTCGCACCTTCTGCGCAGATGAAAGTTGCTTTCCCCATATCCTGGTTTTTAGGGCTGGGCATTCTTCTAGCACGTTGCCCAACTGTCTACAATACTTGTAGGACTGACGTGCAGGGTGCAGGAAAGCCCTTGCAAAATTCCCTGTGCCTCCACAGTTATAGAAAATCGATTGGCCTCGACCCTGACCTACGCTTCTGCTTTGGTGCCCATCCCTTCTCCCCGGAGGGGAGTCATTCCTACCCAAGGGGGTTCTTGGTGAGGGAGGATCTTCGTTCATTACCTCTTGATGGCCTTGGCAGTCTTACTCCTTAGGGCGAACCGACTAGTAATGTCGGAACCGTCGTCGCTCTGATGCGGTACCTAGGGTTCCCAGACAAGCCCTTGGTTTAACCTCATGCTACCTGGCTCCGCAGATTCCTTCGTGCCTCAGCGTAGGTTCCCTCGAGCCCCATTGTTTCAGGCAATATGCCCTTAGTCCCTGTTCCGTGCTAGCCTATCGCAGATTCCGAATTTCCTAGTGTATGGCCTCAATCTGCTCTTGAATCAGCTGGATGTCTAACGTAGCCCTCTTATGAGGCATAGATTCTAATTTCATAGCAGCTTCCAGGGCCTTATTTTTCAGGTCAAAGGCTAGGCGATCCATACTTGCCAGTACCTGATCCCTTTCTCAACCTCCTTTAGGTCCCGGCAATGGAACCATTTGTTGGCTTGAGGGGTCCTGACCCAGGTTCGGTGTGCAAGGTTTGCCAACAAACCCCTATAATATTGGCCCTTTTGGAAGTGACCTGATTTCGCAGGTCACAGTCTCACCCGAGGTAGTATGGGTGGGTGCTGGAACCAGGTTTCCACACCCTGAGAAAGGATGGGTAAGACAAGCAAGAATACATTCTGTTTCTCTAATTCCCAGATTACCTTGTCCTGCGCAGGGTTAAATATGTTCCTATTCGCATCCACGTGCACTATATCTACAGTTATAAGCTTATTATATCATCAACACAGCAGTACAAAAACAGAGCATAGCAAATCTAGATCCAAGAGCACAGTACACAGATCTTTTGCAGCTTAAAGACAGAAAATACATAACACAGCATTTATCAGCAATTGACATAACAGAACTCACAGATTCAGATATCTAATAGTTCTTCGCATTCATTCATTCATCAACCTTTCCTTACATTTCCCTTCCCAACATGCGCACACAGCAGCAGGGTCCACACACAGCTGGACTAGGATCCGCGCACATAGCTAGCAGGAGTCTATTCCCCAAAACCAAAATAGACCGCTTAAGTAATAGATCGCATCAATATCTCATCAAATCTTATCCTTTTCGATACAAAATACATCTCTATTTATAAAAATCTAGATTCGACTTTCCTATGGTCCGCAACCCATGGTTTTCGGACCCCTAGTTTACCCCTTTGACCCATTACAATGTGTTCGGGGCTTTGACCCACCCCAAAACCCCTGTGCAATATTAAATATAATCCAAAATAACCAAAATGGACTAGTTTCGCACTTGTTAGGAGACCCCGTTCCAACAATTGGCCCGTTGGGGTAAACATGTGACGAGAGGCTACTATGATATGATTCAACTCCCCATGTACAGTTAAGGAAGTGGAACTGACACAACACAACCAATATGACCTTCTACACATGCTATAGACCCCTTTGGAGCGATCCAAACCTTACAGGTGATCAACCCCTGATACAACCTAGCATTTTAATAACCTAGAGCCTTAGTCGTTCCCATGACATGGGCATGCATGCGATTGGGACCCTCTAGTCACTCTCATAGCAAGGGAATGTAAGTGATTGGGGTATTTTTTGTATAAATTATACAAACATATGTATATCAATGGATTCAATCTGATCAAGAAATGTACTAAAGCTAGATATTGAATCCTTCTACAAATCAATTGTGGAAAATAAACATGATCTTCAATCGCAACAAGTGCAGAAAGAAAAAAATCAAACCACAACACAGATATTTTCCTAGGGAAAGCTTACTGCTCAAAACCCCTCTATCTTCTATTTTATATTCACCATGGAATCATGAAACAATTACAATGCAATCTTCTCAGAAGAGTCTCTTGTACTCTCACAACTATCTCACACTGACCCAAACAAAATCGACCAACACATAGCCAATTATAAACCTCTAATCAGCCTGCCTACCTTGTGCAATTCCTGATGAATGCAATCCATATTCTTTAGGAATTATGGCCTTCCAAAACTGTGCAAGAATCATGGGAAATCCAATGGATGTTTGTTTGCATGTGGGAAACCTACTAATGATACAACTGATAGTTAACCTCCCTTTAACCTTTCTCTCAACTGGTGCTCCATTGGAACTGACATGCATGCAGCTATTAATATTAAATCATCAATTGCATGACAGATCACTGATTGTGAATTAAATAAGATTTAATTCACTTGATCTCTCAGTAGTGCAACAAACAGTTACAACTATTTTAACTGACTTTAACTCACTTAATTGAGTTAATTGATTACTCATGCATTAAACTAATGTGATAACTGCAAATTGGACTCAATGACTAATATAATCACTCTACATGCCTCACCAACCACCCTCAACTCGAAATTCATGAGCTAATTGAGTTTATCACACTTAGTTAACTATTACAAGTGATTATGAGATAAGATTATATTTTATTGTCCAATTTAATTAAGGGAAAATTAAATTAGACACTACACCAATTTAATTAATTAAATTAGCTTTCACACTAATGTATCGCTAGGACCTATGGTCCCACACTAGTGTGTGTGCTATAATTTCTTGTTGACTTTCAAAACTCCCTCTCAACAGGAAAGGGATTATCTGCCACCCTGATCCTGCCTCTATGGCATTCGAATCTTCTCCTGGCGAGCACCTTCGTCAGAATATCTGCATCCTCATCCTCCATGGGAATGTACTGAAGTAACATAATGTGCCTCTGAACAAAATATTTAAGATGGTGGTACCGAATGTCTATGTGATTGGACCTATCATGGAATACTAGATTAACCAAGAGTTTAATGCAACTCTGGTTATCACAATGTATCACCGTCAGATCCATCTGAGAACCAAAAAAACCAACCAGGATCTTTCTCATCCAAGTGGCCACACATGCAACCTCACTTGTTTCCATGTATTCTACCTCGGTTGAACTGAGTGCCAGAGATCGATGCTTCCCACTCTACCAAGAAACTGTTGTTGATCCTATGCTGAACATCCCTCTTGATTTTCTCTTTCTATCTGATGGACTGTCTGTCCAATCTACATCCATGAATCCTTCAAGCCTCACTCCCTTTGTCTATCTGTACCATAATCCATACTCTGTAGTGCCCCTGAGATATCTCAAGACATGCTTCCCTTCCTTCCAAAAGATCTTGGTCAGCTTAACCATAACTTGACTCAGCTGGTTAATTACGTAGAAAATGTCTGGTCTGGTGTTCACCAAGTACATTAGTGAACCCACTAGCTGCCTATAAAAAGTAGCGTCCACTACTTCTCTTGAAGTAGCATCCTCTTTCCTCCAATTTCCTGGAAGAGGAGTCTCCATGGGTTTACAACTCTCCATGTGAAACTTACCCAAAATCTCTTTGGCATAATTTCCTTGAGAAACAAATATTTCACTGTCCCACTGCCATATTTCCAAACCAAGGAAATAATGAAGGAGTCCCATGTCCTTCATTTCAATCTCACTTTCAAGATCCTCCTTGCAGGAATGTATCAGCTGCTCATCACCTGTAAAAATTAGATCATCAACATAAAGTAAAATAATCAAGAGCTTACCATCAACCACAATCTGGCACAAGTTCGTATCCACTTCACTTTTTGTGAAGCCCAACCCGGTGAAATAGCTGTCAATCTGAGTGTACCAAGCACGAGGTGCTTGCTTCAGACCATACTGTAGTGATCTCTTGAGTCGGTACACATGAGACTCACTGTCAAAGATCTCAAAACCTTTTGGCTTCTCTATGTACACTTCTTCCTCAATAAATCCATTGAGAAACACAGTTTTCACATCCATCTGATGAATGTGCCACCCCATCTACGCGGAGAGTGCAAGGATATATCTAATGGAATAGTACCTCGTGACTAGTGCGAAAGTATCCTCATAGTCAATCCCCTCAAATTGTGAGAATCCCCAGGCCACAAATATGGTCTTATACTTCTCCACACTCCCATCTGTTGCTTGCTTCACCTTATAGATCCATCTAGATCCAACCAATGATTTTCCGACCAGTCTTGGGACAACTTCCCATGCATTTTTCTTAACGATGGAATCATACTCCTCTACCATAGCATCAACCCAAATTGGTTGTTGCACTTCTTCCTCAAAGGAAGATGATTATGTCACAATACACTTGCTCATAAGAGCCATGTATCCAGTAAACTTGTCTGGAGACTGTCTCTATCTATGTAGTGAAGTAGGTGCTCCTACATGCTCTGCCGCATCATGTCTCAATCTATCAGATTCCATGGTGCACTGTCTACCATTTATAGTGGATGGCTCTGCATGAGTATTTTATGCCACTCCATGATCCTTCACATGTGGCTGCTCCACATCTTGAGGTTAATCCTTTGGAACCAAGAGTTCCTCATCTGCATGCAAATCCAGCTCCTTCTCTAGGGGCAATCGCATGGCTTTCCCCTCATCAAATTTTGTATCCCGTCTTGCAACAGTCATCCTGTTGTTTGGAAAATGCACTTGATAGTTGTGGGGAGTATCAGTGTACCCCAAAAATATCCCAATCTCAAATGTTGGTTTGAGCTTCTTCCTGGAATCTTTGGCCGCATGCACATATATAGAGGACCAAAAATTTTAAAATATGAAACATCAGGTTTCTTACCAGAAAAATATTCCTCTGGTGTACTCATGCCAAGTATCTAATGAGGATATATTTTTTGCACAAATATCGTTGTGTTACATGGCTCCACCCACAGATGCAACGGTAGGCCCTGATCATGCAACATCGCTCGTGTTGCACCCACAATTTTTTTGTTCTTTCTTTCTACGACCCCATTTTGTTGTGGGTTATGAGGTGCAATAAAATCTCTCTAAATTCATTCTTTGTTGCAGAAGTTATTGAATTCATTGGAGATGTACTCACCACCATTATTTCTCCTAAAATCCTTCAAATGTTTCCCCGTATCTTTCTCCACCAGTGCTTCGAACTCAAGAAATTTTGAGAACGTCTAATCTTTCTTCTGCATGAAGTAGATCCAACACTTCCTAGAAAATCACAACAAAGATCACATAGTACTTGTGCTTTGCTGACGAAGTAGTAGAGAATGGTCCACACACATCTAAGTGAACTCTCTCAAGGATTTCCAAAGCTCAATTCTCCTTCTCGTGAAAAGTGGTCTTTTCATACTTCCCCATAGTACATCCCTTTCATGTGTCTAACTGTGCAAGAGTACCCTTGGAAAGACCCGTACAAATCTGCTCCATGACCTTCAAGGCTTCATGGTGTAGATGGCCCAATATCCTATGCCATAAATCACTCTCATCCTAGCTCACCACTTTTTCCACCTTACCCATCAATGATGTGTAGCCATCTACATCAAGCTTATAGAGATTCCTCACACGAATCCAAATCTTCTTGGCTTGTCTTGTGACTTTCTGTCGAAGAAAAGATTTTCCTTCACTGAAAACCACATCATAGCCTCTATCCTCCAACATTGCAACTGAAACTAATTTTTTCTTCAAGTATGGTACACGCATTACATCTTTTAATAAGAAGGGTTTACCTGAATGTCTCTGGAAGGTAACTATACCAATCCTAGTAGCATTGTACCGCCCGTCATCACCCATTTTGTTATGCATCTGGAGGTCCTTCTCCTCCAATTTACTGAAAATTTCTTTGTCTCCGTACATGTGGAAAGATGCACCACTATCCAAGTACCACACCGATCCCATTGCACTTAACACCATGCATGCAATGAGCGAGAATTCAAGCTAAAATTGTGAGGCCAAGCCCCACTAGCTAAAGATCCTAAAGCCGCCTTGTTCTTCTTATTTTATGGAAAATTAGTGGCATAATTTCCATGCTCGTGACAGTGAAAACACTTCACTCTAGACATGTCGTGCTTCTCTCCATCTTTGCTGGACTCAGATTTGGAATAGGATTTTTTCTTTTCCCCTTATTTGCCTTAGTAGCCAAAGCACAATTTTTTGAACCATCATTCTTAGATGAAGATGCATCCCTGGTGTTCCTCCTGAATTCTTCTTGCACCAAATCCGACCAAAGTCATTCCCAATATGGAAGCTTCTCCCTCCCATTGATAGAGTCCTAATAATAATGCAAACTCTTGGAAAGTCCTAGAAGAGCTAGGCTCACCAAGTCATCATCTGCAATAGTAATTTCATGCTCCCAAGCTCATCCTGACATTGGACAAAATTTGTTAAATATTTCAGAATAGTGTCACCTTTCTCCATTTTGATTTTCTTGAGCTTGTCCTTCAATGCCAATTTTATATGATCACTACCACTCTAAAAAAAATATATCAAATCTTTCCACATTTCATATGGTGTCGCTTTTTCATGGAGACTTGAGACAATGTTTTCTCGTACTCCCTCCATTAAGATCCTCCTCGCCTTTGCAACCTTCTTTTACCAAGAATCGAGATTTTCGACATCTGCTACAACGGGTTTTGTAATGTCATTGTCAATGAATTATGTCAACCCATTTTCCTCTAGTAATGCCTCCATCCTGTCTTTCCACGCAATATAATTGGAACTTCCTTCAAGTGCATACTCAGATCTCAAGCCATTGAAAGCCATTTCGATCCTAATATGCCTGTCGCACCAAGAATACTTTTTAAAATAGGAATTCTATTTAGTCATAACTCAACTTCTCCTCCACTATAATGATTTCATGTGCTCTAATACCATGCAGAAATTATACAAAAATATGTATATCAATGGATGCAATTCAATCAGGAAATGTACTAAAGCTAGATATTGAATCCTTCTACAAATCAATTGCGGAAAACAAGTGCAGAAAGAAACAAATCAAACCACAAAATAGATATTTTCCTAGGGAAAGATTACTGCTCAAAACCCCTTTATCTTCTATTTTATATTCACCATGGAATCATGAAACAATCATAATGCACTCCTCACAAAAGTCTCATGCACTCTCACAACTGTCTCACACTGACCCAAACAAAATCGACCAACACATAGCCAATTCTTAGCCTCTAGTCAGCCTGCCTTTCTTGAGCAATTCCTGATGAATGAAATCCCTATTATGTAGGAATTATGACCTTCCAAAATTGCTTAAGCATCATGGGAAATCCAATGGATGTCTAGTTGCATGCGGGTAGCCTACTAATGATACAACTGATAGTTAACCTCCCTTTAACCTTTCTCTCAACTGGGTCTCCACTGGAACTGACATGCATGTAGCTATTAATAGTAAATCATCATTTGCATGACAGATCATGATTATGAATTAAATAATATTTAATTCACTTGATTTCTCACTAGTGCAACAAACAGTTACAACTAGTTCAACTGACTTTAACTCACTTAATTGAGTTAACTGATTACTCATGCATTAAACTAATGCACTAACTGTAGCTTGAATTGAATAACTAATAGAATCACTCTGGATGCCTCACCAACCACCATCAACTCGAAATTCATGAGCTAACTGAGTTTATCACACTCAGTTAACTATTACAAGTGATTATGAGATAAGATTGCATTTTATTGTCCAATTTAATTAAGGGAAAATTAAATTAGACACTACACCAATTTAATTAATTAAATTGGCTTTCACACTAATGTATCGCTACGACATGTGGTACCACACTAGTGTGTGTGTTGCAATTTCTTGTTGACTTTCAAAAAAATTCAGCTAGTTTCAAGCCTGTGACCCGAATTTTGTGCCACTTTTTCAAGGCCAAGACTCAGGCCACTACCCATAACTCCATGAAACTTCCAGAAATGAAAAGAAACATTGAAACAATGATACAAATGAAAATATTTGAAAAATACTTGACTGAACCTCTACTAGCCATGATAGACGTTTCTACAAATATGTCACAAATATGCATTCTATAGTTTAAAACAACACATCTGAGCATGGAGGTCTCATACTTATATGAGAATTGCTAGGAAGCAATGATGCCTTATCACATTAGCTACATTATCATCTATTAGTTCATATATTCATTTTTCAGTCATTTATAAAATAAAACATGAGAGAGACACACTTCATCACTATCATAAAACATACTCATAACCAGCATAAAAACAACATAAATGACAAGGATATAACATCCATATAATCCACTTATAAACCATTACAATTGCACATAAAATATCAAGGGGAAGAAACTCTTATTAGTGAATGAATAGGCCAACCAGGTTTAGGACTTTCACATTCCACCCAACCATAGATTCGCTAAACCAAATATTTCTTCAGCCAATAACCCTCGTGCCATATTCTAAGCATGAGTGTGGGACTCATAACCAACCAAAAAAGAACCAAATAAGCATGGATGCAATTGGATTTCTCCACCTACACCGTGAGGAATTTTATTGCCTCCTAGTCTCTAGGATTTACTGCAATCCACAATTCAATACAGGGATCATTAGGTCATAATCGAGGCACCACCATCCAAGATTTACCACATATCCCTCCATTCACTAGCCAAGGATTCCTAGGCCTGATCAAGGGAACCCACCTTTAGGTTTTACCGTATATCCCTCCATTCACCAGTCGAGGATTCCTAGGCCCACCAAGGCACACAATACATGTCTTTACCACAACCCACATTCTGGTTCATGGGTTACTAGGAAAGTGGATTTACCGCAATCCACAGTTTGGTTCACGGATCACTAGGTCTTGTGTTCTTTCATTCATAGATCCACCTCACTTGGTTTTGAATCGATCCAGAAATCCTACTCAACCAAAACATGAGAGCCCCATCACACCATGGCTATCCAGAAATGGAAAGGCTAGGCTGAAAAACACTGTCACACCTAGAAAAACCCATGTCAATGACATCAAGAGAACAAAGAACACTCGTGCATAACCATGCATGCCAAAACTAGCAAGGAAACACACATGAAAATCGATACCTGTAAATAATCTCACTATAGCTGCTAGATCCTACTCTTCCTTGCTTGATCCTTATTTTCATTTTCCTTCTTTTCTCTTCTTGTTCAAGTATTGAAGCACTCCAAGAAAACTCTAAGTGTCCAAGACTGTGAGAGAGAGAGCTCCAAAACTGAACCAACAAAAGGTATCAACTGATCCTCCAAATAATTTTTATTAATGAGTCCTCTATTTTCTCCAATTTTCCATTATTATCCTACATTTTCCTCCTCACATGCAACCTGTGACCTTTCACCTTATTTTTCTCCTAATTTCCATTATTTTCATAATAAATGCTAATAAATGCCACTTTTCCTTTCCAAGGCCTTTGTTATTTCCTTAGCCATAATAAACCAAATGAACACCCACACTAGGATTTTTTTTTCCCAACATTTAGCTTGGAATAAGTGTCCCATAACTGTGGTTATTATTTTTCCTTTATTAACTTTTATTTACATGGAATTTTCACTAGGGACAAAGAACAAAGGCAGAAGCAACAAATAGATTGAAGGATAAGTATCAATATTTTATTTCAATTTTATTATGCATGTGATATATGACTATGATTTATTGTGGTTAAACATGATATATGATTTTGATTATGAGGGTTGTGTTCTGAGCTCAATGGATGTTATATGCTTATACATGATGATTTGATAAAATAGCTAGTTTAACTTGTTATGACAGGAAGCGAACATAATTGGAAGTGTACCTTATTTACAGGCCACTAATGAGGTATGATTTGAGTTTATTTCAATTTATTTTGAATCTAATGGAAATTATATGCTTCGTACAGGAACGCATGGAAATGCCTGCTTAGGTTGTTGAAATTAACTACAAGAATGTTAGCAGCAAAAATGAAAGGAATTGGAACAAGAAACAGTATGTTGGTAAAGAACTTTAGGAGCAAGGCCATTATGGAACATTGGTACCCAATAGTGTCCATTGATTTCCATGAGAACGTTATGACTGGTATTGTTATCCATGATAACAATTAGAAATAGTTTTGAGTCAATTGGTCAAATCGTTAGGGTTTTAAATTTTCTGAAAATAAAGTACATGTACAAAGTGTCATTTTGTCATATAGTCAGTGTGTAGAGTCAATTTGAAGTTCAAGTGGGGTACACAGTATGAGTGAGAATCCTAATTACCATTTCTCTTAGTCATATTTTTTTGTAATTATTGTTTAGACAATTTTGCATAAATTTGTAGCAACTCCAATTAGGGAAACTAGGGGTTTTCTATGGAAGTTCATGACACTTCCATAGCGAATCTGTCTCTTCGAACACATGATCCACTATGGAACTGTGATGTTGTTGATAATGGTACAATTTTTAAAAGTTGAGGGTCATATTCATGATAAATATGTGTTACTATCCACCTTCAACCCAAAGTTTCACACCGTAAAGTTCATTCTTACCTCATTTTTATTTTCACTTTAGCTCGGTCTTGCTATCATAGGAAAGATTCTATTGATTTCATAATTGATTTCAATGTATTTAGGAGAAATTATAGATGGAAAGGAGCTCTCTATGTGTTGCAACCATGGCATCGAAAAATAATTACAAAGGAGGCTCAATTGTACGCTATGAACTTGTGGAAATTAAGCTATTGGAGGAAGACCTTGTTTTCATTCAATAATTTTCTAGCATGGGATGCCTACAATTTTTTTAGAAGCTGCAGGGTTACCATGGGAATATTTCCAAGTGTTTTTTCATCAATTTCATAGGGACATAATCAAAGGTGGGCAATATAAATTTTGCAGTATCCCCTGATACAATTCCCCATGCCACAGAGATCCCTAGGTCTAGTGAGATGTGGTTCAAGGTTCATAAGTTTTAGCTGCTCAATTATGATGAATTTATCAAGGAATAACATAAAGGGATTGATATGACTACCGTCAATTCCAGGACTTGCCTCAAAGAGAAATTTTCCAAACTTATAATGGTCATCCAGAAGTACTTTACATGTGAAGGCAGGATCAACAAGGTTTACCCGTATCACTTCATATTGCTCTTGCATTTCATAGGTAAACAACCTCTAGACATTCCTTTTTATCTTTATAGGAGTTTGGGGAATATGGCTGACACGGTCCATGCCAAGCCTAATGCTAGCAATACTTTTGTTTTCCATCATGGCCTCATCAAATTAGTGGTTGTAAAAGAGATAAATAGGTTAAACATAAATTGGATTACCTTATTATTTTTGAGTGGATATGAAATAGATGTTTCCATCCCTTCTAGAAAAACTCCAAAATATCAGTCAGTAAACCCGAGGGAAGGGAAGCAAACATGGGTATAACCTATAGTGAAAACTTCCACAAGCATTGAGAGAAGGATGACCAAAAAACAAAGTAAAGGGAAGGGAAAATTAACTGATATTTTAGAAGCCATTGAGATTAAATAAATCCTATATTTACAGCCTATAGAAGTGCCAAAGATAGAAACTTAGAAAAAAGAGAAAGAGAGCCAAGAAATTGGATTTTACATAAGATGAACAAGGTTTTGTCTTCAAACCAAGGAAACTTGTTACAATATCAATGCGACAAACTGAAAAGATGTCAGAAGTGCCTTTAGAAAAAACAGTGCTGGCAAAGAAAAGCAAAGGGAAAGAGCATGTGCAACGAAAAATCAAAATAGTGGTTTTACAAGAATAATAGAGGGAGGCTAGACAAGAAGTGATAGAATCCAAACTATAGTTTGAGGAGTTGAAAAAGGAGGTTTCAAAACAGTTAGATTTCTATGAGGAAGTTTGAGAAGAATCTAGGAAGTTGGTGAAGAGGAATTCGAATTTGCATAGGATGTTAAAGAACATGTATAAAATGAATAGTTGGTTGTAGGTAGATAGAAATAAGTTGCAGAGACAAGTCAAATCATTAGAAAATCAAATATAAATGATCATAGTTGAACTCTCAAAGAGAAATTTGAAAATCATAGTTGAAGTAGCTGACACTCCTTTAGTATGGTAAATTATTCAATTGTTGCCTCTACTATGTTTAACTAATATTTTAAGCAATATACGTGGTTAGACAGGCTATAAGGAATGATAAGGAGGCATAATAAATCATGAAAAATAAAAAATACTCATAAATTTCACAGTTTCATAGAAACTCCCCATCGTTAAGCTGGATATTTGCTACGGAATTGTTGTAGCTTATCATGTAGGAGAATGAAGGTAAAAAGATTAGCTTGAAGAGTTCTAATGGCATGATTTTAGCTAAAATTCATATATGAAGACTTCACAACTTACAAAGAGATTAGATGGGTCGCAAAGGGGTGTTTTTTGTGACTTCCTACCAATTTTTTCTATGAAACTGTCAAATTATTTTTGTGCATTATAAATTTTTGATTGGGCATCAGACAACAAGGAAACTAGATGGGCTACTGGTCATAGGAGTGTCCACATCATTAGACAAGGGACTCTTATTTTTCAGGAATACATTTTAGTGAGTCAATCGGGTCACCATCCACGTGGCAAGAGCATATTAGCAGTCCAACACATTCAGTAGTTGGTTGAATTCGATAAGGTTGAGCAAACGAATTTTGGTTGAGCTCATAAATGATCGAAGAATTGTATTTGCATTCGAAACTTGTCAAACAGAAAATCCCTAAGAAGACTCATATGTTTTGTAATTCAAATGGGATTAGGTCTCTTAGTTGTTGATCGAATCTAGCCTAGGTGGAATATTTTGTAATTTATGAAAGATGGAGATCTCTCTCTATATATTTATATTTTTTTACTCTACAGGGGTTGATCAACAATGTGAGAAGGCTACTCTTTTGTAAAATTTTATTCAGTTAATATACATTTGCAGCATAGTATGTTTTTCCACCTGAGATTCATTTTTGGCTTCTATGTTATATCTTCATGCTTTTATGTTGTTATCAGTTTTAATAGCTTATCGATTACTTGGAATTCATGTCATATTGCTCCAAATTCCTTCAATTTGTTGTGTTTAATTGTAAATATTCACTTCACACCAGTTTAAAGCCAAAACTGCCTCAACTTCTATAAAATAGTGTTGTTTGTAACTGAATTTTATCCTATCTTACTGCATTCCCAATGGTGGCAATCATCACACTCTCTTTCACCTGCAAAATCAAACAAAGATCCAGAGTAGAAATCTGAAATTTTGAGTTTAAAGTATTTTTTAGATAGCCCTCTCATGCTAGAAGGGCTAACTTCCATTTAAATTTTGGTTTTAAATAATTACTCTTGGTTGGAGGTTGACATAGCCCAACCTTTCCTAGTCAAGTGATAATAGGTATAATGGTTTTTAGGCAGGGATATGCCTTGGTTTTTTAACCTTCTAATGCGAGGAAACATTTCCAATGGATGGATTGCCCGGAAAAGGGGATGTCGGAGAACTTGGAAGGTGAGTAACTACATGAAAAGGGGTGATTGTTTTTCCTGAGGGACTGTGTATCAGAGAAGAGAAAGCTGGGGAATACATTTTTTTTGGTCATTAACATTACTATATGGAATAGGATTCACATTGAGAGTGTGCCCTAGAACAATGAGTCGGTAACTGTTCACTGAAAGGAAAAGTTGAGCAGGATTGTAGCGTTGGACATTGGATGTAAATTTTGACTTTGAAAATTGATTTTGGATTTCCTAGGAAGGAGGTGAATCATGGTACTACTTTTTAGGGTGGAGATGTGAGCCTCTGAATTCCCTTGTTGTTGATATAGGCATCGTATCCTTGTATTTTTTGGTTAGACCAAATATGCAAATGTGTATATTATTGTAAATATGGTATCGAACTGGATTTATAAAGCTCCATGAGCAATATGGTCATTTGTTGGTTGAAGAAAATGTGCATAAGTATATGTGGTTGTTATTGTAAATATCATAATAAGTTGTGTTATAAAGCTTTAGTAAATATTATTTTTGTTATGTTTTCAGCAATGGTCATTGTAAATACTGCAACGAGCTATCTTATAAAACTCCATGGGAAGTATGTTTCTTTTAGCGGTTTTTTGGTCATAGGTGTCATTGAACACCAAGGAAAGTGTTCCCCCAAGGGGGAGGGTTCGGTATTTGACTCTCTTTGAATTTCCATGTAAAAAATATAAGACCAAGGTCATGGGATTTCAAGAAGAATGGTGGGAAAAACATCATAGTTGGTGTCACTTTCGGTTTAATTATGGCTAAGGAAATTGGAAAAGGAAAAGAGGCTTTAATTGGAATTTTATTTATTAAAATAAAGGAAAATGGGAGAAAAGAAAGGTGAAAGGTCACATATTTGCATGAGAGGTAAATTGAATGAAAATAGAGGAAATTGAAGAAAATAGAGGCCTCAATGATAAAAAGGCTTATATGAATCAGTTCATAGCCTTTTGACAACTTTGGGTTAGATCTCTCTCTCTCTCTCATACTCTTGCACACATAGAGTATTCTTGGAGCACTCTAGCAATGGAGAAAGGGAAGTAAAGGAAAGGAAAGAAAGCAAAGGAAAGTAAGGATCAAGCAAGGAAAAGGTTAGATCAAGTAGCTACAGTGGGAATACTTGCAGGTAACAGGTTGCATGTGTGATTTTCTAGTTGGTTTATGGATGCATGGTACATGCATGTATGTATTTGGTTTTCCTATTTTCATTAGCATGGATTTTTCCAAGTGTGACAGTGGTTTCAGACTTTCTTTGCCATCTCTGGATAGCCATGGTGTGATGGGGTTCTTTTACTTGACTGAGCTATATTTTTGGATGGTTTCGAAACTTAGTGAGGTGGTCTCAGGAAAATTCCCGAAGGCTTAGAAATCCCTGGACTTGTAAATGTTGGATATGCGGTAAAGCCTAAGGGTGGAGACAAGAAGATTCCTCATGGTTTAGGTGAAGAGATTTGGAGGCATCCATGCTTGTTTAGGGCCTAGTGATCCCTTGACCGATATATGGCAAGATTTTGGCAAAGCATGGTAGCACATGTTTATTTTTTGGGCCTAGGAATCCCTTTACTGGTAATGGTGAGATACACGGTAAAGCCTAGTTGTATATATGAGGGTTTCAGGCTTAGTAATCCCTTGACCAATAATGGATGAATACATGATAAATCTTGAGGAAGCCCTGGTTGGTTTTGTTGTGAACCCCAAATTCATGCTTTGAATATGGTATAAGGGTGATTGGTTGAAAGAAAGATTTGGTTTAGCCCAATCTATGTTCAGATGGTACATGGAAGTCCCTGACTTGGTTGGATTTTGCATATGTTAATAAGAGCTCTTTCTCTATTGTATTTCATGAGTATTTGTACTTGTTATTATGTGGATTTAATGGTCTTTATATCATTTTTATTATTTTGATTATATGTTGGTTATATGTATGGTTTTATGACAAAATTTAATTATGGTTCTCATCATGTTTTGATTCGTAAATGGATGCATAACAAATATATCACTTAATAGATGATAATGCAGCTATAGTGAGAAGATATTAGACCTTCTTGACTATTCTCAGATAAGCATGAGATCCTTATGTTCAAATGTGTGATTATGACTTGTAGATTACATGTTCATGATGTGTTTGACATATTTTTTATCATGGTTAGGCCTTTCTAGGTCAACTTATTGTCAAAGTTTTGTAGGGAAGGCTTTATCTTTGTGTCATTCATTGTTTTGGAAAGTTTCATCAAGTTCTGGGTAGTGACCTTGAGTCTAGCCCTGAAAAGGTGGCACAGATTTCGCGGTAGCAAACACATAACTGTGAAATTGAGACTACAATCACATAATAGCAGAAGTGTCCTCAGACACGTAATTTTATTAATAATAGGAAAAGAAATTACATGAGGAATTTGCAAGATTTTACACATGTAGACTCCATGTTGGCTCGAGGGGTCCTGCCCCAGGTTCATAGGTGAAGCTTTACCAACAAAACCCTATACTACTGGCCCTTTCGGCTGTGACTCGCTTGCGCAGGTCAAAGTCTCACCCGAAGCAATATCATAGGGTGTTGGAACCAGGCTTCCGCACCCTAAGAGAGAGTAGGTAATAAAGCAGGCCCACAATTATCAGATCTACACGGAGGGGTGATTCACAGGGTTCCAAAACATAACCAGACTATAGTTCTTATCAAATCTACTCTAGCAGGTTTGCATCCACGTGCGCATCATTAATTACAACCATAAAAAATCATAATCGTAGCCAATATTTTCAACACAGATAGTTCGCATTCATTAATAAGGATGCAATCAGTAAGTGCAACAATAGTCTTATCACAGTAATATACTAAGTGCAGATAATTTCATATTATAGAGATAAAACAAACGAATTCGCAGCTTAAGCAGACAATCTTAGTTCGCACGAATCATAACAGAATAGATCCAGACAACATCATATGTTTCAGCAATACTTCACACAATAAAAAATCCTCTTACATTCCCTAAATACCACCTGCGAACACAGCCAGCAGGGTTCGCACACAGCAGGACAAAGGATCTCCACCCACACAGTCAGCAGGAGTCCTAACCCAAACAACCCAACCCAAGATCTAATAATTCATACTTCGCATCAATATTTATTCATCTTCTATCTATCTACTAAAAAAGTTTCAACTATTTATACTACTTTAACCTACGCATCCAATGGTCCAAAAACCGTGGTTTGCGGACCCTTGGTCTATCCTTGACCTGCTTACAATGCATTAGGGGCTTTGACCCACTCCAAAACCCCTGCATTAGACTAAATATAATAAAAAATATACAAAATGGACCAGATTCGCAGCTTCATAGGAGACCCTGTTCCAACAGTCCCCCAACACAATCTTGTGACTTGTCCCGAGTCACTGCGATGGTGGGGTCTCCACTTGCACATACAACAGTTTGATCGCTTCAACCAATGGGGGCAGCACGACTTCGCTTTGGGCAGCAGCATTCTGGATGATGTTGACCAATTTTTGTTAAATCGAGCCTTTCATCGCAGCGGTGACACTTTCCAGGGTCTGTTTGATCTGCTTCACGGCTGCATCAGCATCCTGCGACATTTTAAGGGCATCAACAGCCCAAGGCTTCAGGAAATATTTGAGGGTATTCTTCTTATGTCGAAGCTCTTCTATCTCAGCTTGGAGGTCTTGGTTGGTTTGTAGTTGTGTGTAATGTTCCAAATTTTTCAATAAAGTATTTGGAACATTAATTTTTCTTTTATGATAATAAAAGGAATAAAATGGGTAAGGGAGCCCATGTAGTAGCATAATAAAACTCTCCTAAGGTGCATGAGTCACTTAAGTGGCTAAATTTGGCATTCCCTAGTGTGAAAAGGGCCAAAGGCAAGTTAACTAGACCATGGTTGACCAAGTCAACAACGTGGCTTAAAGGAGAAGCTTGCTCATGAAGACTGCGCAGTTGGAAAGGAGAGAAATTTGAAATGAGAGAAACCCTAAGGTGATTGAGGTCCATGGCAAGGAAAGCATTCCCTACATAAAAAGGTGAAGGAGAGCCATTGTTCATTTTCATGTTGGAGAATTTGATTTTGTAGCTCTCTTCAGTTGTTCAACTAAGATAGCTTGTGCTGCTTAGCACAAGGAAGATTTCTGTTTAGAAGTCTTCTCTTCTTCCTTGGGAGGCCTTGGAGGAGCTGATCTTCATCTTCCTCACACCCAGGCTTGAGGCCAAAGCCATCTCTTTCAGTTACAACATTTATGTTGGGCATATTCTTTGGAGTTGTTGGAGGTAGTAGTGAGGGATCTCATCCCACCATTTCCTGAGGTAGTTTTAAAGAGGAGGAGTTCTTCTTTCTCTAAGAAATCAGAAAGGGACATTTCCAGAGATTTATTTCAGATTTTGGCATAGGGCAAAGTGTTTCATCTCAGCCCCAGTGCAGTCACTCCCTCTTACAACGTTATTTTCAGAGGGCATTTGCAGGAGGATTCACCATGGGGATTGGAGAGTGTAATATTCAGTGAAATGGGCAGCCTTTCACTTAGAATATCATTGGAGAAGGTTGCTATATTTTTTGCAGCATTGTTTCCCTTCTCCATTCATGTATTATTATTGAGCTGCAGTAGTTGCCCGGCTACTCCGACATTTTTGTAATTTATCATTTTGTACATGTATTGTGGCCAATCCTTCTAAGGATTGTTAGTTAGTTATTTTCAGGGTTTTAGAGCTTGCTCCCCCTCATTTCTTGAGATGATATTGTTATATCCTTGTATTCACATCTATTTTCAGTCATTTTCCCTTATAGACTGCGCAGTTATAGAGTGTTGGGTTATGTAGAAGCTTGTTTCTCCATTGCATGTACATTGTCCTTAGAGGCTGATTTAAGCTCACCTTGAGAGGAATATACCTCAAGGAGTTTGTATATTTTTTTCTGCTACAGATTATAAATCATATTTATGCTCTTCTCACATTTTATGAGTAAAGTTATTTCATTTTTGTTGCTGCTTGTTAAAGTTCAAATGTTGATGTAGCTCATCCTTTGAGAAAAATATTCCTGAAGGAAGAAATATTTGCATAGCCATAGGCAAAGTCTGAGTAAGGGCCAGGAAGCCTCCAGTTCTCATCCTCTCTTTAGAGGTAAAATAACTGGTAAAATCCCTCTCAGTCCATCTCTGACATAGCCTTGTTAATATTTTCGACAAAGGAACACTTCAGTGGAGAAAAATTATGTTGATTTCCATTTCAGGACATTACAGTGGTATCAGAGCTTCGAACTTGGCTCAGCCTATGAAGTTCGAATTTCAAAGAAGAAGAGGCCAGAATGATGCAAAAGATGAGATTAATCTCATCAATTTTCAGATCCAGCAACAACCTCTCCAAGGAGGTTGAGGAGACAAAAAAAGGAGAAGAGGAAGGACCATGCACTTCCTATTATCACAGAGAAGTAGAGCAGAAGCATGAAGATCACTTGGAATTTGAAGTTCTAAGTGGGTACCTTGCTGAATACAGGAAAAACCCTAGAGTCTTCCAAGAGAATCTATCTTTCCCTCACTATATTCAGCAGAAGGAGGAAATAATATCCTACAGTCATGGGATAATGAAAGGAAATATATTTCTGTTGTCTACTTTTGATGGGTCACTCACATGTGCAGCAGAGGCTTGGGTGAAGAGGCTAGAGACTTTCTTCCTGCTACATCCTATAGTAGACAAAGAGGCTATAGCAATTTCAGTGCTGCACCTTGAGGGAGAGGAAAAGTTTTGGTGGTTCAACCATGGGAGGCATGCAAGGGTTTCTACTCTTGCTGATTTTTCTCATATATTGATCAGAAGATTTGGCCAAAGGAGGGAGGAGACCTCACCACCAGCAAAGAGGGCACATGTCAGTGCTATCACAATCATGGAGGAGTAGCCTTCATCTTCAGCAGCTGGGGCAGCCATCACATTTTGGGAAGAGACTCTTGCAGCCTCACAAGACTCTTCCAAAATTTACCAAGGTATGCATGAGTTTTCATTTCCTTTTGATTCCATACATGCCATGTGGGATTGCATACCATGGCAAGCTGATTGTCTAGAGTAGGATACTTCTACTGCACTATGCCATTATTCTCATACTCCATTAATGAGTCATGCACCACATAGGAGGATGGGGTTTGAGTCATGCATCATTAAGGAGATTTCATTTCAATGTCCCATGAAATGCAAAAGTGATGATCTATTTTGGGATGATGGCAGCTCTTGTTGGGGAGGTGCCAAGTTGCAGAAATATGAGAAGCATCCACTAGGAGCTGAGTGGATGTGGATGGGAGGCAAGAGGATGGTCAACCTCTTGCAAATCTATGATATAGGGCAGAAAGAAGCCATGCTACATTGGTTTCTCTTAAGAGAGTTTGGCCAACATGTGATCTACTCCTTTTCATGGGGTTTGAGAAGGAAGAGGAGTGGCAGGATACTTGCACCAAGGAGCCGAGCCTTCTGGATGAAGTGTGCACAACAGAAATGTGGAGGATCCATAAACCACAGGTCCCAGGATCATTTCACAATTATTGCTCTTGATGAATAAGGAGGAGAGCATGGGTGCATTATGATGGGATGGCATTTCCCTTACCACTCCTTATGTTCCCATTTCAGATTGAGGATGGTGGAAGTATGGAGGAGCAACAAACATTCTTGTTGCTCAGGATTTGTTTGGATGTTGCGGGAACAAGAGGATTTCTCTTTAACATTATATGCCTAGGAAGCACCTTCTTCGTGGGAGGGGCTCTACATTTGCAGCAACATGATGGGAGGAGTCTTTGACAAGATTCATGTCAAAGAGGGGAGCTTTGAGATGACAGTGGCCCTACTCCAAAGGCCAGTAGCGCTGTCAATTGAGAGCTTGGATTACTTGTTGGAGTGTCCTTCAAACCACTTCACAAGTGATGTATCTTGGAGGCTTGTAGGAGAGGAGGATGAGGAATTAATGGATGGCAGCATCCCTTGCTATGTCTTGATCTTCTTGGCTTGTGCTCACAAGCACAAGAGGAGGCACCTACATGCTGCAATCATGGATTCTTCTTTCATGCATTTTCATGCATATTCTTCATTGATGGAGGAATCCACTTGGGAGGGCATCTTAATGGTTGCATCTCAGCATATGGAAAAATGCATAGCCCAAAATATGAGGAGAGGGTTGGCCCAACCACTTCCCTACTATGTTGTAGTAAGGGAGAACTTCTATTTGAGCCATTTCAGCTCAAAGACCAAAGTACATGATGAGGGAGGTAACCATTTGCTTTATGTTTGGCACTCTCTTATTCTTATGAGGAGCATATTATATCAAGGAGTATATTTCATTCTTGTACACTATGTTTGGTTATGCTCATGGTCTATTGCAGCAAAGATGATGGCTATCTTAACAGTGGATTGTGGGGGAGAGCCACAAGGATTTTGGTGTGCACCTTTAGCACCAAGGTATGCTTTCATGAATACATATTTTAAGATGATTGTGGCAGATAACAAGTGGCTATGAGAGCACTTGTTAATTTCTATTTTTATGCAGGAAAGGAGTGCACTGCGCAGGTCCAATTGGTGGGACAATGATCCACTTTTCGGTTGTCATTTGACAACTTGCTTCTATTGGTTTTTGCTTCCATGCATTGCATATTTTTCTTGGTACATGGGGGGATTTTTTTGGTGAGTGGGACATGAGTTGAAGAGGCCCATTGGGAGTATGATTATCCTCACTTTTCATGTTGTATGTTTCAAGGGAAACAATGGGCAGCCCATGATTGCCAGGCTTCACCTCTTTCCTTCATGTGGGAGGAACTATTTAGAGAGTCTGAAATTTTGGAGGAGGCATTTCATGGTTTACATGTTTGATGGGGTGGCTTGGGTCTCTCTTGAAGACCATTTCACATCAGCCATATATCAGCACCAGCCCCATGAGTATCATGAGGAGGGAGGAACTCATAGGATGGATGTGCCTTTTTGGAGGAGATACCTCCATACTTTTTGCAACACATGCTCCAAGGGGAGTATGGGAGATGATATGGCCACCATGTTCAGACATCGGTTTCTCTTGTAGGTGAGCCATATTATTGGTTGGATACCATATGATGATGAATCCCAACTCATCACATATGAGATGATTTGAGCCAGCATGATTTACAGTGTTGGACAAGAGATCCTTGGAGATCTAGTCTTCATCTTTCCACCTGAGGGAAAGTATTTTGCAGCCCAGGATCAGCATACATTCTCCATTCATCATAAGTGGAGGAGAGGACAGCGTGGGGTAGGCTATGCATCTTACCATGTTCAGCATCTCATCCCACCTTTTCTACATGAGCACAAGGTGGAGGAGTATTTTCAAGAGTTGCCGAGTTGGAGGGTGACTCATTTTGCTTGGTTGATTGCTTGGGGATGGAGGATCTACATGAGAATATTTTAGACTCCATGCCTTAAGTGGAGGATCTTTTCAGCTCATCCTTGCTCTTGCTTGAGGACAAGCAAGTTTTGGGAGGGGAGGACTATAATGTTCCAAATTTTTCAATAAAGTATTTGGAACATTAATTTTTCTTTTATGATAATAAAAGGAATAAAATGGGTAAGGGAGCCCATGTAGCAGCATAATAAAAATCTCCTAAGGTGCATGAGTCACTTAAGTGTCTAAATTTTGCATTCCCTAGTGCGAAAAGGGCCAAAGGCAAGTTAACTAGACCATGGTTGACCAAGTCAACAACGTGGCTTAAAGGAGAAACTTGCTCATGAAGACTGCGCAGTTGGAAAGGAGGGAAATTTGAAATGAGAGAAACCGTAAGTTGAGTGGGGTACATGGCAAGGAAAGCATCCCTTGCATAAAAATTTGAAGGAGAGGCATTGTTCATTTTCATGTTGGAGAATTCGATTTTGCAGCTCTCTTCAGTTGTTCAACTAAGATAGCTTTTGTTGCTTAGCACACGGAAGATTTTTATTTAGAAGTATTCTCTTCTTCCTTGGGAGGCCTTGGAGGAGCTGATATTCATCTTCCTCACACCCATGATTGAGGCCAAAGCCATCTCTTTCAGCTACAATGTTTCTGTTAGGAAGATTCTTTGGAGTTGTTGGACGTAGTAGTGAGGGATCTCATCCCACCATTTCTTGAGCTAGTTTTAAAGAGGAGGAGTTATTCTTTCTCTAAGAAATCAGCAAGGGACATTTCCGAAGCTTTATTGCAGATTTTTGCATAGGGCCAAGTGTTTCATCTCAGCCCCAACGCAGTCACTACCTCTTACAACATTATTTTCAGAGGAAATTTGCAGGAGGATTCACCATGGGGATTAGAGAGTGTAATATTCAGTGAAAGGGGCATCCTTTCACTTAGAATATCATTGGAGGAGGTTGCTATATATTTTGCAGCATTCTTTCCCTTCTCCATTCATGTATTATTATTGAGCTGCAGTAGCTGCCCAGCTACTCCGACATTTTTGTAATTTATCATTTTGTACATGTATTGTGGCCAATCCCTCTAAGGATTGTTAGTTAGTTATTTTCAAGGGTTTAGAGCATGATCCCCCTCATTTCTTGAGCTAATATTGTTATATCCTTGTATTCACATCTATTTGCAGTCATTTTCCCTTATAGACTGGCAGTTATAGAGTGTTGGGTTATGTAGAAGCTTGTTTCTCCATTGCATGTACATTTTCCTTAGAGGCTGATTTAAGCTCACCTTGAGAGGCATATACCTCAAGGATTTTGTATATCTTTTTCTGCAACAGATTATAAATCATATTTATGCTCTTCTCACATTTTATGAGTAAAGATATTTCATTTTTTTTGCTACTTGTTAAAGTTCAGATGTTGTTGTAGCTCATCCTTTGAGTAAAATTTTCCTGAAAGAAGAAATATTTGCATAGCTATAGGCAGAGTCTGAGTAAGGGCCAGGAAGCCTCCAGTTCTCATCCTCTCTTTAGAGGTGAAATAAATGGTAAAATCCCTCTCATTCCATCTCTGACATAGCCTTGTTAATATTTCCGACAAAGGAACACTTCAGTGGAGAAAAATTCTGTTGATTTCCATTTCGGGACATTACATTGTGCCAAGCGCTGAGCAAGAACCAATGTCGGCAGGGTGGCTTCCAATGTTTCAAACGTTTCCTCTTTCTGCCGCAGGGCCTGGGTTATTTCATGCAGAAGCAGATTGCATTGGACCTTGGTCCATAGCTACATGGCATTTTACAGTAATTGAGCACCCTGCGAAATCTGCCCTATGATAATGTTCATAATTGCGATGACTATCAGAGATCACTGGGCCCACACCTCCCGAGGTGTTTTGGGAAAAAATTTAGCCTGAAAATCAGCAATCTTCTGCTCCATCATTGACTTAACCTCCGCAACCTCAGTTCGAGATGCCTTCAATGCGCTGACCAACCCCTCAACCTTTGCGTGGGGTGTAGAGGTAGCCGAAATCTCTGCTGGAACTTTTGCGTAGAGCTGGTGAATGAAGCTCTTGAGCTCCTTCTACTGCGTGGTAGTAAGGGTGAGTGTTACATTGCTTTCAATGATCATTTTCTCAGCCAATCCTAACTATTGGTGAATCTACAAGTCTCGGTGCTAAATCTCCTGAAATATACCAGTGTGGAGTCCCTGCAAAGCATATTGGGGTAGTTTGGCTAAGTCTAGTTGTACCTCTCGACAACTATGTACCTGCGTGCTCAGGTCAGGAAGACTAATCATAAGGGTAGCACTAGGCAAAGGGAAGAGGCTGCTTTCTGTCATTGTGAGTGTAGTCCTGCTGGTGTGTTGCAGCGTCTGTACCAAAGTCACACTGGTGTGCAGTGTGTCTGTCTTTAGTTGCAGCTTGTGGAGCTCAACCTGTAATGTAGCGAGTGCAGCCTTTTGTATTCCTTTGAGGGCTTCCCATTGATCCTGCATGGCTAGAGAGATTACATCAGTAATATATTCAAGGTCACCGTCAGTCAAGGTGACAGTTTCATCATGTTCTATCCACTGAGCATGCTGCTTCTTCCGGGGTCCTTTGGCAGGCTCGCCAATGCGCTTCATCTCGCGAGGGGATGCAGTGCCTCCTGCATCCCCTCCTTCTATCCCTAAGTCAGGCTACAAATATTTCTATGTTGCTACTTCGGTGTCCTTCTCATTAGTCCGCTTCTGCTGCACATCTTTCTTCGTAGCCAGTTTCGTGTCCTTCCCAGTAATTTTGTTGGAGCCTCCAATATCCTTAATAGTGACAAGGGGAATCAATTGTGTTGTGTTGGCATCTTTAGGTCCTTGCACCTTGGTCTTGAAGCCAATCCTCCACTGCAGGGGCCAAAGTGAAATAACATTATCGATTTATTTTTCTGCGACCATATAGGGGAGCGAAGTCCAAGCTTTCCCTTTCGTCTCTGAATCTGTATGTTGTGCATGGTCACCTAAAAGGTCACGATGCACTTGTACCTATCATAGACTGTGGATGATAGGCATGGTCAAGATTTGATGGTAGCTACCACACTGCTTTGGAAGAGGACCCAGAAGACTTGATTGTACTCTATGCATTGTGCATCCTTGGAGTCCCACAAGTGTGCATAACAGGCTCCTTCACAAATATTCAGGGTAAGCTTAGGGAGGACATATTCTGGAGGAGCTTCCAAGGTGACCAAAGCTATGAGGAACAACAACCATGAGTAAAAAAAGGCACGCCCTAAATCTTGGGATTCGCAGACGTTGGCCAAAAATTTGTCAGATAAGTACTGAGCCCAATTGAAACAGACCCCCTTCCCACATTGGCCTACTAGCTAGATCACATATGCGAGGACGGTGGCGACTTGGCATTTCCACATCAACTTTCACACCAACAATATCGTGCCCAACTCTATAGCGGAATCATTGAGGGATTTGATGATAAATTCGTGGGTATTCCACTCCACCTTGTACTTTTGGCACACAAATTCAGCATTCTTGCCTTAGTGCTTCTTACCCACTCGCTCCAGAGGGCTTGGTCCGTTCATTGGGAAACCAATAATCCTATGAATCAGTGCAGTGTCAATAGTAGTCTTGTGTTGGATCCACAGGCAACCTTCGTGAATTAGGGTGAGCAGTTGCCGTGCGAGTTGGTCCGTAATATTGTAATGACTAAAATGGGGCATCTTGAGTAAGTTCAGGAGCCCGGACTCGGCCAACCTGCGCACCCAGCGCTGGGGGATGACTATAACTCCATTGTCGTTATGAATTGATTCGAGGTATAACGTAGGTGCTAATTCACGAAATTCTTCGAAGTTGGCTAGGTCATGATCATCAAACTTGACCTCATGAAGCTTACCAAAAGGTTCGCCAATGATGGGGACCTCACCGGGGGTCAGCGGCATCTACAGGTAAGTGACCAAGCCATCAAGATTCTTTGGATTTTGCGTTGATTTCCTGCATGGTCAAACAAAGGAAGGTAACCAGTGAATTGGATCGATGAGTTGTGCTTCCTCCTAGGCTGCCTATGGGGATTTTGTGGTTCGCGAGGAATTTTGTGCCTTTCCCGCAACCCATTTCATGGGCTTCGGGGCTTTATGTAGCTTTGTGCCTTTGATTTTCATTTCCTCGTGGTTGGGCTCAGCGTGGAGAGGATCTCTTCCGCCTTAGACTTGATTTCCACCACTTCCTTAGTCCCCTGTTCTACCGAAGTCATTGGTTCAGAAGGCTCATCAGGGTTCGTAGTCGTCATCCTGGCATGAAAAAAAAACTCCGGGTTGCTACTCTCTGAGGGGGTAGGTTGCTTGGACATGAAGGAGATAATGTAAACATAGAGTGTCTTGCAGTACCAAATCCTCATGGTAAGATATGCCAAGTACAAGCTATACAACTAATATGGAACCCTTGTCTGGTCTGTTTGACCCGTTTTATAGCTAATACGAGCGGTCAGTGGTTGGGAAAGCTACACTTGGAACTTAGCATCATATAAATGGTAAAAAATCTCCTGCAATTGCCTCATTAAATTCCAGCCGCCTCCTCCATTCAACAGTATATTTTGCATTTTACTTGATTTGACTATCCCAATGGCTAGTTTTCACAGCTCTGGTGCACTCAATGCACAACCGCGCTCCCAACGCACCTGTGTGCATTCAGTGGGCCTCCTATGCGCATGGTGGTCCAGCCAACATTCCATCTCTATTCTGATTGGGACATTCGGCATCCCTGCGAACTGTAATGGCCCTGTGAAGCAGCTCATTCAGAGGTGCTGTGATCAATGCGTACTGCTGCCTGGTTTTTTAGTAGTAGCTTGCGAAGTGGAGAAGAAAGCGCAGTTTATTCATAGATGTAGGTGCAGCCAGATCTGTAGCTTCCATAGTATCCCCATCTTGAGAGATTTTATGTAGGAGATGCACCTGTCATTCACACACCCTTTCTTGCTAACAATAGTTATCTTATGCAAGTCTGCACATCCTCGGGTTACCAATCCGAGTCGTTCCCTACATAAGTGAACTAGAGGGTTGAAGCGCAGGAGTAACATAGTCTGACATGCCCCCCATTCCTGGAATGCGGCATTACGATCATCCCACCACTTCGCAGGTGCTACGCGTAGGGCAAGATTGAGGGCCCATAACATTTATTCCTTTGGAACTTCAGCTTCGAATGCTTGGAAAAATTCCTTAATGCTACCAGAACCATCAAATTAGGGCATATCTCTTACCTCCAAAGATATACATTAGAAATCCCTTGAAATTCTGAGACATCACAACACGGATACGTTGTGGAATCGGTTTTGCCAATTTTCCAGTTCTTTGTCAGAGTAAAAAAAACAGTTGTTATCCTTTTCCTAGAAAATCATACTATCATCCATAGGGTTGATCCAATCTTCATCCTACGTAGTTAACTTGTATATGTGATCTACCTACTCGTCGATACGCACTGTTTCTATATACCTTTCTCCTTCTGCGAGGTCTAAATGGACTATCACCCGTATCCCTCCGTTATCAAATACCATGCTTCTCTTCTTCAAGTTGATAATACCGCCCATGTCGATGGCCCAATATAACCCTAGGAGCATAGGGTAAGGGTCCGCATCCTCCACAATCTGAATGACCTTGAAGTCAGCCTGAACCTTAACTCCTACAATTTCCACTACAGTCTGTGATAACCTTCCTAATGGTATGATCTTCTGCTGATTGGCCATGCGCAGATGGATAGTTGACCATTCCAACTTGGTTTCTCCCATGCGCTGCCAAGTTTTCTTTGGTAGTACGTACGTATCTGACCCTAGATCCAAAATAACTCGCTCCATTTCATAATCCTCGATTTGTGCTATGAACTGCATTTCCCTACCGGTGCATTTCCTGTACTTTTACAGTGCGTTACATCCTTAACTTCTAGGGGTGGGTTGGTTTTCTCAGCACAACAGTTTAATAGTGACTGGAGGTTCTCAATGGCCTATTATTTGCGCAGTATCTTCATGCATGCTTGTAAAAATGGTCGGACCCCCTCCCCTTATTTGGTGGCAGCAGGAACCTGTGAAGTAGATGCTTCTGTAAAGTACTGTTGAGCTGTGATAAAGGATTCCCTTTCCTTTTGTAGGTCTAGACCCTCTGATTTTATGACCATTTTTCTGATCAGAGGCTCAGCAGCAACTTTTTCTTTAGCCCCCCAGTGGCTAGGCCGCTATGGGTTATGATATTAATATTTGGTCCCTCATTTCGAGGCTTCGTCGTAACCCTTTGCACATTATGCATAGGTGTCTGTTGTTTCTCCTACACCTTAGCCATCAAAAGTGGGCAGTCCTCGATCACATGATCTAGCTGCCTGCAATACCTGCAGGATTTCCTTGTAGGGTTCGGGTAGTCTCTTGCAAAGTTACCTATCTCCTCGCAGTTATAAGAGATTTGTTGGCCTCTTCCCCTACATGCGCTTATGCCTTGGCCCCCTCCCCTACCTCTAACGAGGGAGCCCCTGATACCGGAGGGGGTTCTTGGTGACGAAGGATCTGTCTGTACCTTATAGATGTTTCCTCGGTCTATCAGTAGATCATAAGTTCGACAGTTCTGCTCATCATGCCCCACAGACCTACAAAACCTGCACCATTGTTGCTTAACCTATAGAATACAAGCAGCAAGGCGAGGGCAGTGGTCGGTGTAGTGAAACCCCGCAACGCGACAGTCATCACACCATAGTGCCGGCCTACTTATCCCCGCAACTTCTCTAGGGCACAGTGGGCTAGGTCCTCTAGCCTGCATGTAGTTTGCTAATAGCGGATAGTTATCCTTGGTGTGGCCATTCACCCTGCATCGTATGCACTACCTGTCAGGGCTAGCCTTCATTCCTCATTCCTTTCGCAGATTCTGTATTTCCATCTGCATTGCTTCTAGCTGGCCTTGTATCTGTTGTACACCCAACTGGGTTTCATCTCGTGGTGCAACCTCCAACTTCATTTCTATCTTTGAGGCCTTCTCCTGCGACTCAATGTATTGGTGACTCATCGGTATGCGTAGGTGGGGCAGCAATATAGCAATGAACCACTCCGCATGCTGCCTGTCATCATATTGCAATCCTCCTTCTCTGATTACTTTTTTCAATCACTGATCAGCTTCCCATACAGACTCAGATGGAAATTATTTGAAATCTTTCAGGTCATTCACTATCTGGGAGTAGGCCTTAGGCTTCTTAAACCATTGCTTCAAGGTGTTCTTAATGTCCTCAATGCTCGTGTTTGCATGTTGGCCGATGTATCCCATGTGCCAGTCCATGGCCCTTCATGCAAAAGTAAGAGATAGATGTGCTCTTTTCACAACGTTGCTCGCTACATTCTGTGCAATCCATACAGACCCTGCAACAAACCAAAATCGATCCATATCTTCATCCCCCACACCCTTGAATGTGGTTAACTTCATCTGTGAAGCCATATCGTCTTCCAGTGGTGGCGAAGGTGAGTTCTTACCCTTATGAGGATTCGAAGGTGGTGTTGATGGGGGGATATGCACAACAAAATTAGTCACTGGACTATAGACAAATCGATCTCCCTCTTGATTATTTCTATAGTACTTAGCACTGCGCGTTGTACCCTCACTTGGATCGAAGCTCATTCACTCAGTATGGCTACATAGGATACTTTTCTCACACAATAAGATCTTAATTAGTAACGGAATTTTTTTTAGAAAATTACCCCAGAAACCCTTGAAGAACCTTCACTCCGCTTCTAAGTAGGACACAAATTGATCGATTAAAAATTCAGTCACAAATCCTCCTATCACACCATCCATCCAATGATCAATCGTGCGAGTAATGGTATTATCATTCTTTTCCAACTGCCGGATTAGTTCTGGAGTCCACTGCGTGACTTGTTCATCTTTCCAACACTTCTGAAAATCGACCAGCCTTGTGAGCCACTCCTACAGCTCGATTTGCAAAAGTTACGAAGAAAATATCATAGATTTCCAATAAAATATACTTATTTTTCCACTCCTCCGCAGTTAAGTTTGTACTGCGATTTTATTTTACAATGAATTCTTGAACTTGATTTTCAAACCAGTCGTCGATTTCTTTCTTTTCATACTTCCAATATGGCCTTGGCATTACCAAATCTCTCCCTCAAAATTCTCCCAGTCTCGGCAACGGAACCATTTGTTGGCTCGAGGGGTCCTGTCCTAGGTTCAGAGTTGAAGGTTTGCCAACAAACCCCTATACTACTGGCCCTTTCGGCAGTGACCCACTTGCGCAAGTCAAAGTCTCACCGAAGCAATATGGGAGGGTGTTGGAACCAGGTTTCCACACCCTGTGAAAGAGTAGGTAATAACGCAAGCCCGCAGTTATCATATCTACACTGAGGGGTGATTCACAGGGTTCCAGAACGTAACCAGACTATAGTTCTTATCAGATCTGCTCTAGCAGGTTCGCATCCATGTGTGCATCATCAATTACAACCATAAAACAAAATAATCACAGCCAATATTTTCAACACATATAGTTTGTGTTCATTAACAGGGATGCAATCAGTAAGTGCAACAACATTCTTATCACAGTAATATACTAAGTGCAGATACTTTCATATTACAGAGATAAAACAGATGATTTCATAGCTTAAGTAGACAATCTTAGTTCACATCAATCATAACAAAATAGATCCAGACAACATCATATGTTTCAGCAATACTTCACATATATTACTTATCAAAAATCCTCTTACATTCCCCAAATACCACCTATGCACACAGCCAGTAGGGTCTACACAAAGCAAGATAGAGGATCTCCACGCACACAACTAATAAGAGTCCTAACCCAAACTACTCAACCCAAGATCTATAAATTTGTAGTTCGCATCAATCTCTATTCATCTTCTATCTATCTACTCAAAAAGGTTCAACTATTTATACTAATTTATCCTACGCATCCAATGGTCCGCAAACCACGTCTACCTTTGACCCGCTTACAATGGATTAGGGGCTTTGACCCACCCCAAAACCCCTATGTTAGACTAAATATAATCAAAAATATACAAAATGGACCAAATTCACAACTTCGTAGGAGACCCTGTTCCAACACTCCAACACTCTTACAATTACGAAAATTACCTATTTATAAGCTACATGTCCTAACTTATTTTAGTTATGGACCACTTTATAAAAAAACAAGTGTCCATTTACAATAAATATGCTTCTAACAAATCTACCAACTTTATTCCTATTTTAGAGCCTAAAATACAACACTATTCTAGAGTCATGTCTTTTGTAACAATATTCTATTTCTAAGTGTCTCTAATATTAATTTAAATATTATAATTTAATAAATATTTTATCCTAGCTTTAAACTATGATATTTAGATCATCTAACATTTCACCCTATGATTCAGAGATACATTACAACATATACCAAGTTTGTCCCTAAACTTAGTAAATTTTATTATTCCAAGAGGTTTGGTGAAGATATCGAAGATCTGATCTTCTGAAGGACAATAAATCGGCTTGATGACATCCTTTGCAATGAGTGATCTGATATGATGATACTTGGTGTCCACATGCTTTGTCTTTAAATGAAAAACTGGGTTCTTGGAAAGCTTTATTGTTGACTAGTTGTCGATGAATAACGATGTAGCTTTTGCTAGAGGAATTCCCAAGTCCTATAAAACTCTACGCAACCAAACAATCTCACATGTTGCTTCCCATGTTGATATGTACTCTACTTATTCTAAAGAAGTGGCCACTGTAGCTTGCTTCTTGCAACTCCAAGACACTGCAACTGACCCCATGTTCATTAAATAACCTGAGGTTGATGCCCTATCATCAATACTACCAGCAAATTCGGCATCTGAAAATCCACCAAGTACAAAGGTTTTAGTCTTTTTGTAAAGAAGACCAAAATATTTTGTTCCTTGGATATAATGGAGAACTCTTTTGGCTGCATTCCAATGGTTGTCTCATGGTTCCTACATAAAGTGGGAAATAATACTGATAGCATAAGAAATACCTAGTCGAGTAGTTGTTATATAAATCAGGCTGCCAATCAATTGTCGATAAGTAGTGCTATCCACCATTTCCCCCCTTCAAATTTTGAAAGTTTCAAGTTTTGTTCCATGGGGGTAAGAACATGCTTACAATACTGCATTCAAAATCGTTGAAGAACTTCTCTTGCATACTTACTCTGAGAAATGAAGATATGATGTGGAGAACTACCTGATATTCATCAATCATAGCCTGTTTCCATTCTTTATTTTTTACTTCCTCTCTATAGGTAGAGGGTTCAGTAAAATTATTTTCTATCAAGGAAAAAATTCCTTCACTTCTATGTGATCCCTTTGTTCCTATTTTATTCTACTCATTAGGCCTTACATTTTTCAAAAGTTGAACTGCCCATTTCGGAAATTGATGTTCACTGGTTTGAGATTGTGAAAAATCACCATCATTGTAAATAGGGTTAATGTAAACAGATGTTCGTTGATCAACCACAGATTTTGGGGGCGGAGAGTCACTGTCAGAAGAACTATTGCTACTAGGAGATTTGGATGAACTGCCAAAATACCCAGACAGTGCTGGTGAAGAAGATGGACTGGATGAATCATTTTCAGATGAAGTAAACTCAAGTTCATACAACTTTTGGGAATTTGGTTTACGTTTTATATTTATATTTATTTTATCATCTTTTTTTTCTAGGTTTTGAAGAAGACTTTCAATTTCTTCAGCACTCTCACTCTTATTTTCATAAAAAATTACATCCCTAATCACAATAAATGTCCCATTGGAAAAAATTCAGTACCCTTTCTTCTCATCAGAATACCCAATCATTGTGCACTTCAAGCTTCGTGAGTCAAGCTTAGTTCGTTTTTATTTCAGAACTAAGGCATAACATACTAGTCCAAAAACTTTGAGATGTTTAACTTGAGGATTGAAACCAAACCATGCTTCATAAGGTGTGATTCCATCTAAAGAAGCAGCTGGAGATCTTTTCCTTAAGTAGACAGTTGTATGAATTTTCTCGGCCCAATATATAGGACTTAAATTTTTAAAAGTTAGCATTGATCTCGCCATTCCTAACAAGGTGCAGTTCATTCTTTCTACTACTCCATTTTGTTGTGGAATGTAGACATTGGTAAGATGTTGTTTTATGCCACTATCCATGCAATACATTTTTAATTCATTAGAAGTGAATTCTCCTCCATTGTTTGTTCTAAGAGTGCCAATCTTCTCCTTAACTTAATTTTCAATAAGTTGGCAAAAAATTTTAAACTTTTAAAATGCTTCTAACTTTTTCTTCAAAAACAATACCCAAGTCATCCTGCTAAAATCATCAACAAAGAGTAAGAAATATTTGCATCCTTCTAGTGAATCTTGTAAGGGTCCACAAATATCACTGTGAACCAATTGCAAACGCCTGTTTTCTCACCATGAACTTGTGGGAAAAGTATCTCAATGTTGTTTTCTGTAAATGCAAGCTTCACATTTTCCATTTTCCCTTTTGAAGGTTGGAAGCCCCTTAGCCATTCCCTGCTTTTGTAACTGAGAGAGACTTTCAAAGTTGATATGGTCATATCTTACATGCCACAATATGATCAGTGAAATGTCTGTACTTGTTTCTCCTGCAAAGTCAGAATTTCTTGGAATAATTGTCCCTTTCATCCTTAACAATTTTCCATATTCATAACTCTTCATCACTATTTTCATATTCTGTTTTATTGAGTTAATTTTAACCAAGCCATCCTCCATAATCACCAGATGCTCTGCTTGTCGAATCATGACTAAAGATAGAAAAATTTGCTTAAATGTTGGGACATACCATACATTTGAAATCATTCTTTCTCCAATTCCAGGTAGAAAAACTTTAACTACACCTTTTCCATAAGGAGTATGTTTAGTTTTATCAACAAGATATATTGAATTTGGATGGAATTTTCGGAAGTTCCAAAAGAAGTCACATCGAAAATTCATGTGTTGAGTTGCTCCTATATCCAAAATCCATGTATCTTCATATTAACTTCTAAGAAAGGCTGAAACATGTAAAGTTGTTGATTCTTTGTTTGTGAAGACATATTTTTAACCATTATGATCATCTTAATCATTTGCAAAATGTGCAATGTTTTGATGAAACTTGGGAATTTTATCAATGGAAATTCTACAATATTCAGCATAATGTCCAACATTGTTACATCTCCTGCAAACAAATTGACTGAAATCTCTACCTCTGCCTTGATACTGTCCTATGCCTCTTCTTTGTCCTTTATTCTAATTTTTTCCTCTGCCTGAACTTTTTCCTCTTCCTTGATTATAACCTCTGCCTTGATTGTTGCCTCTACCTTGAAAATTGCTCCTGCCTTAACTGTAGCCTCTGTTGAAATTTTTTCCTCTTCTTTGAATGTGACCACGACCTTGTACATTTTGTGATGCTTGGATTTGATTGAAATGTCCTCTTCCTTGGTTTCTAGAACTATCTGTTGAGGATTTACTTGTGCTAGCCTCTGTGAAGAAGACATATTCCCCAATTTGTTTCTTCTTTCCAAAAAATTTATCATGTTGGGCCAACATATCACTCAACTCATCAAACTTGATCTTGTCTAATTTTCCAATGACTTGCAAAGTTTCCAAAAAATGTGTGTAAGATGATGGAAATCCAGCAATTAAAACTTTATTTAGGAAACTTTCATCAACAGCTTGAAAACTGGCATTTATTATTTCTTTCTTGATGTTTTTAAGCCATGAAATGTATTCAAGAACATCACCACCTTCAGTTAATTTTTTTTGGATAAATTTTAATTGAAGATTAACCTTTTTTTATTCAATTTTTGTATCAAAGAGATCTTTGAATGTATGCAAAGCAGTCCATGCATCTGAGGCATTTTCAATATGAATATACATCTCATTGTTAACTGAAGACTTTATAAGAGCTAGTGCCTTGGCATTTTTTACTTCCCATTTTGAAAGTAAAGCTGCATCTGTTGGTTTATTAGGCTTAATGTCTCCATCACATATTTCATGCCATAATTCATTATATATGAGAGTGCTTTCAATTAGACTTTTCCATGTCTTATAAGATTTCACCCCTTCTAGCTTATTAGAATCAGAGAATGAATTAATTAACTTCGACATGGTAGTGTTTAAGCAGTGCACCAAATGAATCAAGCACAAGAAAAAATGAGCTACTCGTCACATGAAAACACGCCACGCAAAATGACACATGCCACGCAAAAATGATCTATCAGGGCTTGGCCTTGACCCTCGTATAGTCGTTTAAAAAAGGAGAAAAATGACTCAGCTTTGCAGTTGGCTCTATCCAATTTTTCTTTGAGAGTTTATAATGAAAACTTTTCAAAATTCGACCTATTTACAATTCCCGTGAAAATTATTCTCAAAAAATATTCTAACCCCCCTCAAAATAAAAAAATTACTTTGAGTTACAATTTTAGCACCTCAAGTTTACAAATTTACACCTTATAACTCCAAATATTAAAAAATATTACAAAACTCCTTGTCACTCCAAAAATAAACTAATAAAAAGTATAACATACAATATATACCTTATCTCTACAAAAAAATTATTCCAAAAAAAAAACTACTACACTCACTTATCACTCACCTTATTACTCCATGAAAAAAATAGAAATTTATCACCATTCCACTGGCCTACTTCTGTTTATGTTCGTTGCATTTTTGTGGGCTTTATCAGTGAATGCCTCTCTTGGATTCACAGAGAAAGACCTCGAATCTAAAAGAGAGTATGGTTTCCACGGAGGGAGCGTAAATTGTTGTATGCACAACACTGCAGTGCGTTGAACGCATCGTCATTGGGTTGTGTTAAAAGAATACATTTGAGGTATACAATCAGTATTGTGTCATGAGTGGCTTTGGCTTTGGCCCTTTCAAATCCCCGAAATCCGTGCCTCTAAAACACCGAGCACCAAGCACTGATTCACAAAATATTGCATCGATTTCTACCCACAACCATTGATTGGTTCTATTTTCTGACTTTTCTCCACACTCTGGCTTTCACTTGCAACAACAAAAATATCAAATGAAGCTTTGTATTTGCTAAAAAAAAAACAAATTATTTAAAACAATTGACGACTATAACAGAAATCATATTTCTCCTCAACATCAACAAGACTTGGAAGACTTGTACAACCCGCCATTCAAGAGTTGTGTGTTGGATGGAAATGTGCCCAGCGTCATTTGCTCACATAATCAGGTCAACGGTGTCCCCACCTGCGCAGATAAGAATCTACTCGTAAGCACCATCATAGGTCAGTGGAACCAGGTCTTAGGTATATTTTCGTGTATTGTGACTAAGTGTGGAGAGCATGTTGTACTTAGTGTGGAGAGCAGCGCCAAGAATTACACAGTGTTTGGGGTAAGTGTGATTATAGCAATCGGTCCTCTAATGTATGTTGATTTGAATTCTTCATAACTTACATCTATGCATTTTTCAATTCCTATCCAATAGCTCAGCATTGAAATAATGCAATATTGAATAGAGGTTTAAATAATTGGAGGGGGTGGAACACAAAGAGGAGTAGCTGTTATTTATGAGGAAATCTGGAAGCGTGGTTCGAAAATTGTAGTTGGTGAAATCCCCAAAACTATTGACAACAATATTGCAGTCATTGACAGGTCTTTTGGTTTGGACACACCAACATTGAATAAATCATTGTCTTGAATAGTGGGTAGCATATAATCTCACAGTAAGGAAATACACAGAGTTTGGGGCAGCATAGGATGAGCTTAGAATTTCAAATAAAAAAATGAATCTTAAAAAAATGATGTTTAGATTTTTAAATCTAAAATCAAATAATAATTAAATTTATTTTCCCTGAAAAACAAATTTGATAAATTTGCATACCAATTCAATTGATGAACAATTTAATGGATTTTTCCATAAACTTGTATAGATGGAATCTCCTTCACCCGTCAGCTGCATTAATAGAGCTCTGATACCACAATAATGGCAGAAGTTTCCTTAGAAACGTAATTTTATTAATAATAGGAAAAGAAATTACATGAGGAATTTGCAAGTGTTTACACATGTAGACTCCAACACTCTTTCAATTAGGAAAATGACCCTACATGTCCTAATTTATTTTAGTTATGGACCACTTGATAAAACAACAAGTGTCCATTTACAATAAATATGCTTCTTACAAATCTACTAACTTTATTCCTATTTTAGAGCCTAATATGCGACAGTATTATAGAGTCATATCTTTTGTAGCAATATTATATTTCTAAGTGTCTCTAATATTAATTTAAATAATATAATTTAATAAATATTTTATCTTAGCTTTAAACTATGATATTTGGATCATATAACATTGCATCCTTGCAGGCTTATGCATGTGACTGGAGGCTTTCAGTCACATGGATGCAGGATTGTGCATGTGACTAGGAGTTTAGTTTAGTGAAAAATAAAGTTATCTCAAGGTTTGGTCACCTGGAAGGGTGGTTTAGCCCTTGGGGGTCTTTTAACATCCGAGGGAATTCAGTAGGTTTTTTTTTTTCGATTCCGCTTGCTTAAGGTGATCTAGGAGGTTGATTCATATCATAGTAACTCTTTGTGACATATTTACCCCAATGGACCGGTAAGCTTGGGTAAGTGTGGGAGGAGGGTGTTACAGTTCCAAAGGATTTTTTGTTGTACATCTTGATTCCTAGGAAGATCTAGAAAAATTCTTGCAATAAGGGCCTCCGTTTTGGGGAAGAACAAGACCCTTCATCACTCCATGGTTTTCAAATTTTTATACTCACTCCATTGAAGAAAAAGGATGTGGGTATAGGTAAGGTTTCCAAAACTTCCTCTTCCATTTTTGAATCATAAGGTACCATAGGACATTTGAAATACTCTGGGTAATTTTAAAAAATGGGGATAATGAAAGAATGTAGCAAGGATTATTTACCTTTGCTTCTATATGTGTAGAAATAAACTTAAGCAAAGGAATACCCGAACACATTCTTCTAAAACATGGATCCTTTCAACGGATCCAAAATTTGGACATGTAAATACAACCTTAATATGGCATACATGCTTTCAAATAGGAAATTTATAGGATTCGTGTCCACGGGCTAAAAAACCCCCCAAAAAAAGAAAAAGGGGTAGTCCCGAAAAACAAAAGGGTGGCAACCTTTTGATCCCACTTTTTTGAATGATGAAGAAGAGGAAATAAAGGAGGTTCATCCAATACAAGACGATATGAATACTCAAAATCCTGATGAGAATGTACAACCCTTGCATAATGTACAAGAAATAGAATCAATCCATGCATCTAAACACGTTGGCACTATGGCGCACAAAGAGTATGGGTTGGTAGGAACAAATAGAATCCATGTATTGGAAAGTTAAAATTTTTATAAAAAAAAATCTTGTGATGATTATGTATGAGTTGGAATTTTTTCCTATTGACTCATATACAAGGGTCTCGCAGAAGGTCCAAAGAAAGAAATGAAAGAAAAAGAAGCTAAGTGATTATTATAACACTTAACTTCTCATTAGTATTATTTTAGTTTTAGAGTCGAGAGGTTGTTATCTGCTCTCAAAAGACTTCGGTCTTGAATATCAGATGATTTCAAGATGTAATTTTGTTCCTTTTTTTAATTTTCAATGGAATTATGGTTTTTTCCCAAGGAAAAAAAACACAAGATATGACTTGGGAAACCCTTTTTGGAGAAAACCCACATGGAAGATGAGGTTGGTTTGTTCTCTTTCTCTGAATGGAAAAATGGATGAAATTAAAAAGAAGTGAGACATATGGATAGTGGGCTACTACAATATACAAATTGTCTCTATTTTCTGTCTATGTATCTACTCTCAGCTAATTTTCTCATTTATGGAACAAATTTCACTCGAATAAAATGGTGCCCCTTTTCCTTCGAGTGGCATGGTTATAACACAAAATGATGGCCTACCAGTGGTTAAGTTTGACTCCTTCAACTCTTAACTTGAGTTACAATGTTGAATATTCTAGAGTATTATTCATCATGATCATGTTCCTAGCCCCTTTTCCATGAATAATGGAGGATTACATGGCATCCTCTCGAATTTATATGGTCGTCAAAATAGTAAGGTCAACTTCCGAGTGGCATAAGTTTTCCATACAAACTCTAATTAAGGCAATTATTGCACCATTGGAAAGGTAATTGTGTTTTTAATAGAATAAAATTATGTTTTACTTAAGAAAAAAATATTTACCCCCAATAAATTCCATTTAATGCCTCAAACTACTTCCATGAGCTTTAAAACCCAAATTTTCCAAATTAGGTCCCACTGGTAAAAATGGTTCTCTGAGCTAATTCCTCCACTTTTTCCACTCTAAAATCATCAAGATAGATGAAAAATAACATAATATCCAATATGAAACACACCTCCCCATTTTTGGAGGCTTTTTGTCCCCAAAAGACTCTACTAAATGAGGCGATGAAATTTTCTCTCGAGCCTTCTCTTAGGTGTACCATTTCGCTTTTCTTGGAAGCTGTCCTTTCAACCAAATATGCCAAAGTTCATGTTGCCACTATCTTGTAATTATGGGCCTCTTTTTCAAAAATATAATATTTTTCAACTCTACATGAGCATGTGGTGTCAATTCCTTTACAAATGGTAGGACTTGCTCCTCTTCCTAATCTAGCATAGAAGGCTCACATAGTTTTAGATTCTCTACATTCACCACTGAGTAAATGCACATGTATGGGGGTAGATTAAGTATATATGGATTATTTCCCACCTTTTCCAGTATCTCAAATGGACTATATCATAAAGCCTCGATTTCCTTACAGGGACATTGTAGCCTCTCCTTGTTCAACTGTAACCATACTCTATCTCCCACCTTGTCCAACTTCTCTATTTTGCGTTGGTCATGCCTGGCCTTGTAATTTTCTTATGAATTTTTTAATGCATATTGTACCTCTCTATGGATTTACCTGATCTTCTCAACAATTTTTTCTTCCCTTAAGTCATCCCCTATAAAATCCTTCATCACTCCTCCTTACTTCCTATATACAATATCCTAAGGCGAAGGTGGAAAATATCTAAATAAATAAATGGAAACTTCCCAATAGAAGTGTGTATTTCTCTATTATAAGAGTGTTGTATATATACCAAATATTAATCCCAAGTCTTTGGATGCTTTTTATTGTAACCCCTCAAAAGGGCATTAAAACACACATATTTCTGAACCTATCAACTAGAATGAGTAAGTAGTCATGCCCCTTCTTGTTTTTTGGTAAACCCCCAACAAATTACATGGAATTTCTTTCCCAATGGATGATATAGACCTTTTTCCTATTACTAGGCTTCTTGTTACAACAAAAAATGCATCCTCTTAAGAACTTAGTTATATTTTCTTGTATCTTTGGCAAATACACATACCTCTGCAAGTTTTCCAATGTCTTACCTACACTAAAGTGATCTGTAACATTGGAGGTGTGAGATTCTCTAATTAGCTACAACTGCTCACCTTTAGGAACACATAACTTATCCAACTTATATAGTAACCCATGTTTGAGATGGTAGTAAATTGTGTTGTCACCATTGTGCACATGAAACTAGCTCTGCAACTGCTAAAACACCTCCTTGAAGTCCTCATCCCATTAATATGCCTCTATATATGCATCATGGGTGAATGGCTCCATGTGCATCAAAGTTCCCAAAGTTATGATCTTTGACATGGGTGGCCTTGAAATTATATCGACCGAATTATTTGTGTCACCCTTCTTGTACTTGATCACTAAATGAAACTACTATAAAAACCCCATCCACTTGTGATTCTTGGTCTATTGTAGCTTACTTTGGGTCTGCAGGTTCTGTAGTTGTCAATCATCTATATGGATTATTGTCTCCTTTTTTATCATGTATTATTTCCACTTATTCATAGCTTCACTAGGGCATATATCTCCCTGTCGTAAGTAGGATAGTTAAGAACAACCCCATGAAATACTTCCGAATGGTAGCATACAAGCCTTCCTCCCTGCATCAAGATTGATCCCATAGCATACCCACTTGCATCTATATCCATTTCAAAGGGTTGTTGTAACTTCAATAATGGAAAAATTGGTGCTTGAATTATCTTCTTATTTAACTCCTTAAATTCCCTCTGCTAACCCTTTCCCCAAACTCTTACAACTCACTCATACAACATGAATTGGTTTTGTTACTACTAAAAATGAGGCTATGCATTTCCTAGACTACTATGCTACCCCATTTAAACTCCTAACCTTAGAGACATTAGTAAGCACCAACCACTTCATGATGGCATCGATCTCGGTAGGATTTATCTTCATCTCTCCTCCACCTATCAGAAACCCTAGATACACTAAATACTATTGTGAAAACTCACACTTCTTGAGATTTTCCAGTAGCCAATGTTACTTTAATGTCTCTATCACCTACATCAAATGTGAGATGTGCTCCTCCCAGGTGGCGTTATATACCAATATATCATCCAAATAGACAATAACAAATGAATATGTAAAATGGCACAATTTATCATTAATTAACCTCATAATTGTAGGTTATACATTGCGTAGGCAAAAAAACATGACTAACAAATTATATAAACCTTGATTGGTTTTGAAGGTGGTCTTCTGAGTATCTTCTTCTCTAACTCAAACCTAGTGATATCTTGACTTTATGTTTAATTTGGTGAAGTATTTTTCTTGTTGTAACTGATCCAACAAATCATCTATCCTAGGCATGGGGGTACATGTTCTTGGGCACAATTATGTTTAACGCCCTGTAATCAATACACATCCACCAAGTCTCGTCCTTCATTGGCACACTAATGATGGGCGACCCACATGGTGAGATACTACGTCAAACGACACCATGTTCTAGTAATTGTTGCAACTACTTATTCACCTCACTTACTTTTATAACACACTACCTATACAACCTAATGTTTGGAAATGGGGAGTTTGACAATAGTTGGATCTCATGCTCCACTCCCCTCTTGGGCAGTGTCCCTTTAAGCTCCTATAGCCGTTTCTTGTTTGCATCTAGCAACTCTTTTATTTGGTGTTTATGTTTCTTAGTACACCCCTCTATGGATGAATTTTCTCTCACTAACTCTTCTACATATAGATTTTGTGTTTGAAACAATAAAACATATTTCTTTCCATAACTGATGAGTTTCTTGGCTTGGTTGGCACTTGCCAACAGTTGGCTTTTATCTTGTGCATGTTGATGGTGAAATATTTTTCATCCTTGGTGAGGCAGTATTAATTATATCTTCGCATTAAGATTTAATCCCACATGTACATATAAATACTTCCAAAAGCCACTTCACATACATAAAGGAAAATGCATATAATTCTTCTTCACCAATAAAATCAACACTAATAACAAATTTGATTTTACATTGTTTGCTTACCTTTATTTATGCATCCTTATTTACCCATCCTAGTGGTTATGGGATTGGATTATCACAATCTTTAAATCCTAATTTGTTGACCAAATATGTTGTAATGAGATTTTCCTCTAATCCTGAGTTGAATAGAGCATCAATATTTGTCTTCTTAACATGTAATTTTATATGGAAGAGTCTAGCCATTTCATTCTCTTCTTGTTGTTGAAGGCTACTCAAATTCACCTCTCTCACCAATAATGTACAAACAATATTCTCATCCACATCCAAGTTGTTTTCCACTTGATTACTCAAATTCATGACCATGTTATTTTTCTTCTTAAGTGTCTTTCTTTTTTTTTCTTTTGGTTGAGCCCTAGACGTAACTTCTAGTGCTTCTCCTCTATGTGACTGCTAATGTTATAGTGGTTTTTGGGATCTTTGCATTAGTTTTCTATGGTTTTTGTCTTTTTTTCCTAACCATTTCCACTTCTTCCTCCATCCTTGGAAGCTTCCTAATTTTTTTTTAATGTAACCCACTTGTTTCCCTTTCTTTTAGCCTATGTTCTCCAAGTATTGTGCCTATACACAAGCCTCGTCCACCGATATGGTTTGAACAACATCGCTTGATTTTATAGATGGCTATGTAGACCCCCTAGATACTTGAGGAGTATGTATAGATTACTTGGGTATATACTTAGTGTTATGGACATATTTCTAAATTTTGTCGTGTACTCTATATACGTTTTCATTGCTTCTACTTGAATTAATGCCACTACATCCACTAGTCCTCTACATACCAGATAGGGTAAAATTGTGGCTTTATAAGGGTTTTGAAATCATCCTACTTAGTCACTGGAGGATATCCCTCCAATCTCAAGGTATCTGTGTGGCTTTCCCACTAGTTCATGCATACCCCTCTAATTTCAGTTGAAAAAATAAAATATTTTGTTCTTCCCCCATACTATGAACACTAAATAAACTTATAATTGTTGCAACTTTATAGCATCAATATCACCTTCATATGTTTTGATGTATACATTTTCCTAAATTTTGAATAAGAGCTGTGAATGGTTCACAACACTCGAATTTGATTGATCCTTTTCAAGTTATTTCTTAGATTCCCTCTATTTTTTTCTCAATTTATTGATTTCCTCTTCGATTCAGCCTTGGCATTAGAACCTCCATCTTCTCCAAATAGCCCAAGCATATTTGTAAGGGGCACCACAAGGATTATCATATTTTGTTTTATATCTATGGCTTGTGCTTCCAGTCGTGCAAACCTCTCCTCTGTAGGATCTTGGGGTTATTGATAGATTTGTTGGCCATGGTTGGGGTTTTATGAATTTCAACTTAATAAATCTCGATCCCTTGCAACTCCCCACAATATACCCAAAGAAACTTACTTTGATACCAATATAATTTGTAAATTTTTGTGTATATTCCATTGGAAAATCAGTTATAATAGATTTGATAAAATTTTGGTTAAAATTCAAAATTTATACTATGTGGGTTAAATTCTCCTTAGATTTATGGATTTGTTAATTATCGTGTTATTCTTACGCATGTGATAAATAAAATATGAAAAAAGTAGGGAACATGAAATAAAATTCACAAAGCACATATTAACATAAGATATAACATGTGAAACCCTTTCATGAGAAAACCTAGCTAGAAGGTGATATTGCTCTACTTTGTTTCTTTGAATGAAAAAATGGATTAAAGTACAAAGAAGTGAGACTTTTGGCCCATGGTACTACTATAATATATAAATAATCTCTATTTTCTCTCTCCCTAACCCCTCTCAGCTACTTTTCTAATCTATGGAACAAAATGCACTCGAATAGAATGGAACCCCTTTTCCTCCTAATGGCCCAATTATAACACAACCCCATAGCCTACTAGTGGTGAAGTTTGAATCCTTTAACTCTTAACTAGATTTAGAATATTTAATATTATAGAGTCTTATTCATCATGGTCACGTGGCTAGCCCCTTTTCCATGAATAAAGGGGGTTGACATTTCATCTTCTCAAATTATGGTGGTCAAAATAGGAAGGTCAACTTCTGAGTGGTGTTATCTTTGCATACAAATTCCTATTGAGGAAATTATTGCACCACTGGAAATACAAATGTGTGCATAATAGTTATAAAATATTTTTCACCAAAGCGTTGAATTTTTTCCCCCAAAAAACATGATTTAGTGCCTTAAACTGCTTCTAGAAGGTTTCAGGCCCCAATTTTCCAAACTGGGTCTTGCTGATAAAAATGGTCATGTGAGATTATTCCTCCACTTTTTCCACTCTAAAAATCATCAATATGGATTACAAATTATATAATGATCCAATCCAAACACATGAAGTCAAGAAAAAATTCACCAAAATCTTGTGTTAAATTCTTTGATAGACTCTCCACTCTCCATAGCACAAAATTCCTGTAATATTTCAACCACACAATAAGATTCACCATACACATTTCAAATTATTCTATAAAATGAATCCATATCTTAGTCATGAAATTTGGTAAAACACTATACTAATCCCACATCATCCCTTCGACGACAAATGAAATAACTAATAAAATGACTTCTCTTTGCATAATATAAGGAAACACAATCTGTATTCATACCTTTTGATAAGTTACAAAACACACATGTTCCTTTGGTCATTAAATTTTGATAAGAAATCTCATGATTATTGGAAATACATGCAAAGGTCATTGTAGGCCTAGTGTAGTGTTTTCTTGTCATGTAGGGATTGAGGGTAGAGTCATGTGCTACATATGTAACACAAATAAATAGCTCTACATAGGACAAGTTGTCATCTATTCATCCTTCTAGTGCTAATATTGTGACACAAACAAATGTCCATTGTCAAACACGTATGTTCACCTAACAAAAGAACTTGGTTTGAATTTACTCCATCGAAAATGTGAAACTGTTAAGTCCCTATAATACTAGTGTAGCCCCTTATTGTTATTGTTAATGTATCCCCCTTATTTTTATTATTGTACCCATGTAGTCCCCATATTGTTATTATTTTCCCCATATAAGCCCATTATTTTTATTGTTGTGCCCTTACATTATTATTGTTATGTAGGCTCTAATTATATTGTGACCCCTTATACTCCTATATATAGAAAGGAGGTTTTTTCATTTGAATTATCCAATAATTTTTCATTTATGTAATGTAAAGGAAGTTTCCCCCTCGAAGAGGATAATTTTTAAATCGTTGATCTATATTTTCTTTTATTTTGTGAGTTGGTTGCATAAAATTTGGTATCGGAGCTTTGGATACTAGGGTTTCGATGCTTCAAATAGCTCATCGTAGAATTTTCGCAATAATTTTTTTTATAAAAATCTTCAGAAGCTAAAATTGCAATCACGTGGAGAAGAAATCATGGTGAACTTTGTGCTTTAATTCCATATCTTGGTTCGCTATATTTTGAAGATATGGTCCGAAGAAGTTAGGGTTTTTTCATGCTCCAGAATTCAGTCTCAAAAAAGTGAGCAAGGTAAAATCGTCATAACATTATCTTTCGACATCGGATTGAAATTTTGTAAAAAGTAGCAAAATAACCATAGAATTTATTTTCTTTTGTATTAATTTTAGGGCCAAAGGCTAAAACAGGGACACATGGCATTTCGTACAATTTTTCTCTCCTGAACCATTCCATAATTAGGACATCGTGGGAGATCAGACATAACTTTATCTTGAAGAATCAAAATCAGGTCTGACCTGTGGCATTGGAAAGAAGATTCATAGGGATACTATAGTACTGAAATTCAAATCATGGATATTTGAAATCACAGTGATACAACAGGTTCAATATCGAGCTCCTCAAAGCAAGAAAAATGTGTGTATTTTTTAAATTGTGCATAACATTTCTTTGACAAATCAATGATTCAAAGGACATAGTGAACCATAGATATGATTTTTTTTATTCCAAAATTCCTCGAAACAAAAAAAAAATGGACACACCTAGTATGAAATCATAAATCTCTTCTATGATGCATGAATAAGAGGAAGAAATACAACATGATATATCAAAATTATGAGACCAAGTGCAACAAATTTCGCTCTCGCAAAGAGTAACCAAAAATAAAATGGAAGCTAAGATGGATGGTTTGAAGAATGGTTTAAAATTAGACATGGAAGATTTGAAGAATGGTTTAAAATCATACATGGATTGTTTAAAGAATGGTTTAAAAGCATACAAGGAAGTTTTCAAGGAAGGCTTGAAAAAGTTGCTACAAGAAATGCTTCCTAATGGCGAAAAGGTATTAGATGAGACTCATGATGAGAAAAAAAAAATGTTAATCATGATTTCATAGACTCTAAAATTTGATTGAAGACCCACCATATTCCAAAAATTGATATGATTAAGTTTGATGGAAAGGATCTTGTAACATGGATATTATAGATGGAGCAATATTTTGATCTCCATGATGTGAAAAACACACAAAAGGTACGCATTGCAAATTTATATTTAGAACTATATATTTATATCTCTCGTAAAACACTAGTTACTTGGTCAGTTTTTACTGAGGAAATTATAACACATTATGAGGATACAAAGAGAAACACCTTCTTTAGCCAATTGATAAATCTCAAACAAAAGGGTTCAATGGAAGAGCACATTGAGGACTTCCAAAAATTGAATATAATGGTAAATGATATCCCAAAGGAGAACAAGACTGATGTCTTCATAGGTAATTTAAAGGATAACATCCAACATGAGGTTTTCCTTTGGGAACCTGATTCATTGGAGAATCCATTCAAGTTCGCAAGAAAAATTGAAAGAAAAATTATGGCAACAAAGAAGACTACCAATTATAACTATAAATATGGAAGTGTTGCTACTCCTAGCCTTCTATAACCTACAAGGTTGACACCACAAAAGTTGGAAGAAAAAAGAGGAAAAGGTATTTGTTACAGTTGTGATAGAAAATACACTAATGGTCATAAGTGTGTTGAGAAGAAATTATTTTACATAAATTTTGAAGAGGAGGAAGAAAAGGAACAAGAAAATTCAAACAAAGAGGATATACACCACATACCAACCCTGGAGAAAGAATAAATGAATCTAACCATATCTTGTAATGCATTGGCAAGAATTACCACTCCTCACACTCTCAAGATAGAAGGACATATCAAGAATAAAAAAGGTAATAATGTTGATTGATTTGGGTAGTACCCGTAATTTTATTCATTATAAGATAGCTAAAGAATTGAATTGATTCATATATCTTGCACCAAAGGGCCAAGTGATGGTTGAAAATCGAGGAACTATAAATTTCTCTAGAAAGTGCCATAATATCAAGCTTACCATGGGGGAATATGTATTGAATATTCCAATATTTTCCATTCCAATGGGTGGTGCTGATGTTGTACTAGGAGTCCAATGGTTACAAAGGCTTTTAATTTTCAAGAAATTTTCTTGAAATTTTTTTGGGAAGGAAAGGAAGTTGAATTAAGGGGTATCATAGGGAAATCGAGAAATATAATCAGCTCTAATGGCATGACAAATATTATAAAGAAAGAACAATGGGGTGTAATTGCACAATTATGCTCACTAGAGGTTCAAACATCGAAATCATCTATTTATCCAGATATCCAAAAAGCCTTGTACAATCATTACAAGGTATTTGAGACTCCCAAAATCCTCCCACCTATTCGTGATCATGATCATGCTATTCATTTGATTCCAGGAAATTATCCTCCAAACATTAGGCCTTATATATATCCCTATGCCCAAAAGAGTGAAATTGAACATATGGTTGCAGAAATGCTAAAGGCTGGTATAATTAAACCTAGTCAAAGTTATTTCTCTACTCTAGTATTATTGGTTCACAAGAAGGATGGATCATGGGACATGTGTCTGGATTATAGGGAGCTAAAAAATCTCACTTTTAAAGATAAATTTCCCATTCCTATCATTGATGAATTATTGGATGAATTACATGGATCAATTTACTTCATCAAGTTGGATCTTCGTTCAAGATATCATAAAATTAGAATTAATACTAAAGACATTCCAAAAACAATGTTTAGAACTCATGAGGGCCATTATGAATTTTTGGTCATGCCTTTTGGCCTTACCAATGCACCTTCTACATTTCAAGGGTTGATGAATTTCGTTTTCAAACCCTTCCTTAGAAAATTTGTGTAAGTATTTTTTGATGATATACTAATCTACAACAAGTATTGGAAGGATCATGTTCAACATTTTGATAGGGTGATCAAACTGTTGAAGGAGAAACAATTATATGATAAAAGCTCCAAATGTTTCTTTGGAGTACAAGAGGTGGAATATTTGGGTGATATTGTATCTCATGAGAGTGCTAAGGTAGAACCTAAAAAAATAAAAGTTATTAAGGAATGTAAAATACCCACAACTATAAAAAATTTGCGAGGATTTCTCAGGTTGACAGGGTATTATCACAAGTTTGTTAAGAATTATGGGAGAATAACAAAATCTCTAACAACATTACTGAAGAAACATGCATTTTCTTGGACTCCAGAAGAAACTAAGGACTTTTAACATCTTAAAGAGGAAATGTGCCAAGCACCGGTCTTAGCTACGTTATACTTCACAAAAACCTTTATTATAGAATGTGATGCATCGGAAAATGTAATTGGTGTTGTTTTAATGCAATAAGGAAGACCTGTTACTTTTGAAAATCGTCCAATCAAAGGAAATTATTTACACAAACCTATTTATGAGAAGGAAATTTTGGCAATACTACATGGATTAAATCAATGGCGACCTTACCTAATGGGAAGACACTTCAAGGTTAAAAAATAATCATGATAATATCAAATACTTTTTGGAACAAATATTATATTCAAAAGAGTAGCAAAAATGGATCACAGAGATGTTGGGTTATGACTTTGAAATCATCTACAAAACAGGGAAGCAAAATGTTGTTGCAGATACACTCTCAAGAAAGGATGAGGATGTGGAAGCATTTATTTGTTCCATTTCTATTATCCAACCAGATTGGATAATCAAAGCAAGGGAGGAATGGAAGAATGACGAATAATTGTGGACACTCATTCAAAAGTTGCAGCACGATACTAGTACATCTGATACAGTTAGCTAGAAAAATTATTCATTATGGTACAAATATCACTTATATATTTGTAAGAACTCCCAACTCAAACAAAATATTATTTTGGAATTGCATGCCTCTCCCTTAGGAGGGCACTCAATATTTTTTTTAAATTACCATATGGTCAAGAAGGATTTTTTTGGGATGGCCTTAAATATGATATTCAAAAGTTTGTGGCAGAATGTTTGGTTTGCCAACAAAATAAAGGTGAGGCAATTAAGACCCCGGGTCAGTTACAACCTTTATCCATTCCAAGTCAACGTTGGGAGGAGGTTTCAATGGATTTTATCACAACCTTACCAAATTCCAAAGGAAAGAGTATCATCATGGTGGTAGTTGATATGCTTACCAAGTATGCACAATTTTGTGCATTATCTCATCCATCTAATGTGAGAATAGATGCTACTACATTTATGGAAACAATTCAAAAACTAGATGGAAACCCAAAGATTATTGTAAGCAACAGAGATCCCATTTTCACTATAAATTTTTGGACGGAATTATTTTCTTGTCTGGGTACTCAATTAGCTCATAGCTCATCTTATCATCCTCAATCTGATGGGAAAACTGAGATAGTGAACAAATGTTTGGAAGGATATCTTCGTTTCTTTGTATCTGATAAAAAACATAATGGGTCAAGTAGTTACCTCTAGATCAATGGTGGTATAACACTTCCTTCCATACTACAGCAAAAATGACCCCATTTATCGCACTTTGTGGATATAAACCACCTTTCATCACATCATCTTTAAGATAAAATTCTAAGGTTCAAGAAGTGTAATATCACATCGAGCATCAAAAACAAGTTCTCCAACTCTTAAAGGATAAACTCACTTTGGCGCATAATTGAATGAAAAAATAGGCAAATCAGCATCGCAGCGAAATAAATTTTAATGTAGGAGATTGGGTATTTTTACAGCTACAACCATACAAACAAATGTCCCTCGAGCAAGATAAGAAGGATAATAAATTATCATTGAAGTACTATGGTCCTTACAAGGTGTTGTAAATGATTGGTATTATGGAATACAAATTGGAGCTTCTTGTATCTTCTCGATTGCACCTAGTTTTCCATGTTTTATGCTTAAATAAGTTTATAGGTGACAAGCTCTGAGTTCAAATAATATTTACAGAACTTCACGAGGAAGGAAAAATCATATTGGAACCTAAAGCAGTCACGAAAACAATAACTCGACAACTACGAAATCGATCAATTTCAGAGTATCTTATTAAGTGGAAGAACATACCCGCTAAATATTCCACTTGGGAGGATGAGGATTTTATACAGAAGTAACCAGAACTACTCAAGCGTTGAGGAAAACACTTTTTTTAAGGATAGGGACATGTTAGATCCCTATAATACTAGTGTAGCCCCCTATTCTTATTGTTAGTGTATTTGTTGGGTGTCAAAATTGCAATTCAATTCCTTAACACTTAACTGTTAAATCAGGGCTATGTAAGGTTCGAGGAATAGCACAATTAATGCCAAATATTTTTCCTTTACTCTGTAAGTCCTACTTCTATCCCTGCAATTAAATCACTTAGATTCTGACAGAACAAATTTAAAGAAAACCTTCTAATTATTTTCCTGTACTTGTGAACATAATGACACCACACCACTCTGGAAACTAGGCTCTCACTTAGAAAATAGAAATCAAAGACTTTTCTAGAAAAACACTTCAGAAATAAATGAACTCAGAATTCATGTCACTCAATCAAGTAAAAAAAAATCAATTTTCAAAACTCAAAATATTCTTGAAGAAAATCTATTCTTGTACCTGATTCATGTACTAAGAAAACAAAGAAAATCGGTTCATGTACTTCAATAACTCTATTCCTGCACTAGAACGACTATGTTCCTATACTGGAACAACTTTGTTCCTACACTAAAATGACTATGTTCCTGTATAGGAATGATTTTTTTCCTGCACCCAACAATCTTCTCTTGCTTAACCAAAAATATTGTGATATCAAGCCTGAAATCAAAAGGTGCAAAAAGGAAGTTTTAACATAAACCAAGATAAAAATTACCAAACCATCACATGCTTCTTAAAAATATAATGTTAGAAATCAAATGGAAATTTTATCAAACCATAATGGGAAGATTAAACTCCTATGCTTGAATAAACAAAATCAACTTACAAATATATTTTACTTATATCCCCTTCTAAACTATTTAGCATTGTGTCTCAAGTAAACTTTTGTGTTTACAAAGGAAGTTATTTCAAACAGAAAGATTCAACTATAATATTTGATCTAAACAATAGTGATATTTGGTTCATGTATTAAATACGTTAAATAAACGAATGATCAACGAGACCAAGAACGCGATTTAGATCTGAAAATCTCCAAAAAGAGATAAGTTTCCTTACACATTTACAACATGCATTTATCAGAACAAGGGGTTCTTCCCTGCTTACTAAAAATAAATGAATTTTAAACCAAATCTATGCTAATAATTTAAGGTCAAAACAAATGAAATCCTACAATCCCTAACTAGAAGGTGATTTGAGAAATACTTCCCATACCACAATGCTTGTTGTGATTAAAAATGAACATAACTAAATGAATTCAGTGAAAAGAAAAGAAACACTTCAACACATAAAACCTCAAATATGATAACACTGCTGCAAAAGAAAATAAATACACATGAGCTCATTCACTCACTCGCACACATCATTCATAAGCAACCTCCACACAAATCACTTCATGTACTTAACACACAATATAATAGTAATGGGAGAATGAGTGGGGTTTATTGGGCCCTAGCCAACTGTTGGGTCAATTTACTGGGTAAAATAACACAAGTATTTTACTTATTAATCTAGGTTTGTAAACCTGGAAGCATGTCCAAAATATATGGATTACAGATGAAGTCAATTTTAAAATACAAAGTATAGAATTTGCAATAAATGCATATTACAAATATATTCTAAATTCTAAGATCTATGGAAATGAATATTACAAATATAAAATCTAACTAAGAAGTTTCTGATTCAATTATGTAACAAGTGAGAGAAGAGGCTCCTAACTTAGGAGATCCTGATTTTCCTTCCCCACAGTACTACCTTCATGAAGAGAAAATAAATAACTGATTAACAATAGTTTATGATGTATAAAAAGTAGGAGAAGAGGCTCCTAACTTAGGAGGTCTAAATTTTCCTTCTTTACAATTCTATTCCATCATTGTTACCATTGCATTAGAAACTAGAAATTCAAGAAATAACTCAAGAAAGGAAAGACGATGAATTTCAGTTGTTGTTCATGATTATAAAGAAGGAGAATTTAACTTAAATTCTTCTTTGTCCCTTCATATGCAATTTAAAATTAAACCAATAATCATCCAACAATCATAAGAAATCATAAATCATCACAATGACTGAATCATAAAACTGAAGCAAAAAGTAGTTCATGAAAATTATGTTAATTTAACCAAAAAATGTACTTAGCTTGGTGTGGGGGCCCTCCACCCTTGCCTTGCACACTTGAAGAAATTTTCAACTACAAAAAATTTAATCAATCGTCCATAGCATGAACATCAAATAGAAGGTGGAACTGGTTCCTCAAATTATCTTAAAGTATTCAAAAGTCTCAATACAAAATTATACAAAGTCTACATGCTTGAATGGTTCATAAGCTTGGTTTAAATAGACAAATAATAAAAAATCTGAGCTATTTTTTTTAATATTCCTATCCATCCTAGTCCCATCCATCTAGGTTGAACTCATCCATTCAGTTTCACAAAATCAGGAAAATCCCAAAAAATATTAATTCTATCCTTTTTCCTAGGGATTTTTGAAAAACAGGTCAAGTTTGACCAGCGTTGACCAGGCTTGTTTTAGCTCAGTTTGACCAAACCAATAGGTATTTTCCATCCGTTGTTCCCATTATTTCCAAATATAATCTCATCTCGCACCCAAGTGTCCTGCACATATGACTTCAATGGATCTATTATGGGAATTTTCATTGCAATCCAAAAATACTCTTAAAACCAAATTTTTACAAAAATCTCTAAAAATTTAAAAACTTAATTTAATTAACTGAATATGCATAATAATTTCAAAATAAGGCATATATGTATGATACAAGTTGGAATATTATGGTAATTAGGTGGATTTTTTATAAGAAAATTTGACCAAAATTGAGGGCCAACATCTCCCCCTTGCTGATCTTCAAGCATGTCCTCATGCTTGCTTTCTCTGCTTTTATATTCTGAGTGATGATGCCCCTACTGTCTTTGATCCTATATTCTCTTGTTTTGTAGCATGAAGAAGACAATCAATACCTTCATACCTTCCTTCCTTGTGGATGGTAGCCTTTACCTTCTACCTCTCATATTTGTATTGCCATGTCTTCTTCTCATTGAGCCATCTATAAGCTTGTTTGGAGATGAGGATGTTCTTTGTTTCAAGATTACCAAGATTCTTGGTCAATTTATCATTTTCTTTGATTAGATTTTTGTTTTTTTCTTTGTACATCTTATTTTCTCTCTTCAAGTGATTTTCCAAAATCGTGTTGACCTCCAACTCTCTTGTTAGCTCTTCTATCTTCTTAAGGAGCTCTTCTTTATGCAGCTCTCTTTGTTCTCCTTCAGTCTCCTTAGAAAATGAATGTGATGAGGTAGCTCCTACCCAAGCATTATAAAATTAGGATTCCCTATCTAAAGGTTCTTCGCCGACATCTCTCTCCATTCTTTTCAATATCTCATTAATTTGTCTTGATGTTGTTGGAGGTTCAACAATTTCTATCTCTAGGTCTTTTTCTTTCTCACTTGGCTCTTCTTGTGTTTTCTTCATAGGCTTCCTAGGAGCAGATAGGAAGGATATTTATTTTTCAACCATGACACTACCATGCTTATTATTGGATATATTCCTAGGATACATAGGATAATTCATAATGCTCCTAGTCACATGCATTTGTTCAAATTTTTCCTTTTTTTTTTTTTCCTCCAGATGATTTTGAACCAAAAATTATTTCCAAACCAATACCTTGTTTCACAACTGATGTTCCACAAGTATTTTAATGAGCCCTTGATGATACATTTTTTCTTCCTTTTCTTTAGTTTTGTTTTTAGCACTCTCTATTATTTTGGTCAAGCTCCTTGACAGTAAATAGGGTAAATTGATCATGGATTCTCCCTTCATGTGTTGAAGTAGCCTAATGTGATAAAGGTAGACCACACTATATCGGTTGTCATAGTTAAAATATCTTTGGATAATCAATAATAATTCCAACCATGGTTCACTTAACTAGTCCCTTGGAATTCCTTTTTCTCTATCAAAGGATCCCTTTCTCAGTTTTTCTAGGAAGAATGTCCATCCTTTCTCTTTGAAGTGTAAAATGTTGTGGTATTCTTCTCCTGTCAAGGGAAGTTCTAGTGCTTGGGAGAGAAATTTTTGGTTTAGTGGTATGGAGAGCTCACCCACTCTTGTTTTCCAATGTTCATAATGATTTAGAAATTCTTGTGTGATCTTTTCATTATTCCCATTAAACTTATTGTTACACAGCATTTTGTCACTGTCCCTGAAATCCCCATATCGCACATTGGAGGGTAATTTCTTTGACTAATAAGAAGTTTCATGCCTTGCAAAGACCATCATTGCATCCCTTTACATGAGAGAAATATTCCTTCTGTTGACAATCCCCTGAGCAGAGCTTCAGAAACCCCTATTTTTGCCTTGGTGCGAGTAGCTAGTTCTGCCCTCATGCCAATGAGAAATATTATCACTGGGCCCCACGCCATTTGGTGCTCTATCCCAGTTATCCAATCGCGCTGAGCTGTTTACGGAATTTTTAAAAAAAATAGAGGCGGATATTCCACTATAAGAACTTCGAGGATGAGTCATTGGGAGTGGTTGGACTGAATAACCTGTTATCACTCTAGTAATTCTAAAGTTGTGAGATTTTGGGATTTTAGTCAAATAATACTAGAGGTAACCACAAACCAACTTCAAACTCTAGGATCTAGCCTTCCTAGGGTTCAGAGAGGGCTCTCTCTTTAAAATTTAACTTTTTTTCAATTTGTAAATATTAGGCTAGTTATAAATGTGCAGCTTTGGTTTTTGTTTTGATAGATTTTGTGGGAAAAGTCACTTGAAAGGAAGGATAGTGCGAAATATTTTTGTCCATTGGGCTGAGGAGTCAAAATCAAGCAAACAGAACTGGGATCAAGGCCAAAAGGTCAAATGTTTTCAGGGCAAGATAGATAACCCTTGAAGATCTTGGAAATTTGTTTTTATCAAGTGGTATGATCGGGATAAAGGGAAATAAAGATTCCTTTGATCTGGAAAAGGAAGTAGTAGGAAGAGGTCAAACGAGAGAGGGAGAAATTAAGGGTTCCCTACACTAGAAATTAGAGGAAAACATATAAATGATAACTAGTTAAAAACAGGGTGCTTTTAACAAATCCTGTAGTAATGCTCCTAGTTATACATTCAGATTTAGATTAAACATAGATGGATGCATGTAACAAAGAAATATGACAATGACAAGTAAGGAAATACTTCACTCCAAATAGCTCATCACAGGAATCCCGAAGTATGATTCCAATTGGTTTGATCTAGCCTGCTACTCAAATTTTGACACACAAAAAGCTTTCAAGTCCAAGAAGAAATGACTATAACAATCCCAACAATTTTATTCCACACAAAATACTTCTAAAGATGAATTATTTATACATATTTCTTTACAAAATATCCAAGAAAGCTTCTAGGAATTATCTTAGGAAAATCAAATATCTTTACAACAATAATAGAGACAGTTGCTTAACAAATCAGCTACTTGTCATATTTATCCAAAAGAAATAGAAATTTTTTTGAGGATAAGATGCAGCTAGTTGCCTTGGTGTCCTCCTTGTTGGCTCTCAGATATTTTTTGAAATATGATCTGCCTTGTCTGATACTCTTTCTCTGATTCTCTTTATTCACTGATACTCTCTAAACTTTGATGCTCTTTAACCATAATCAAAAATTGTTTACTGTTGTAAAAATTATGTTTCGACTGTAAATCAGAAAACAATTTTCTTCTCATTTCATATGTTTGTCTTTTATCCTTCATAATAAATCTGTGAGTGCTTGCCAATCCTCATCTTTAGGAATTTGTATCTTTTTTAATTTCATGAAGTTTTCATCAGCTTCAGTATATCTAGCAAAGGTTGGCTTGATGACAAACAAGTGTTTTATCTCACGCTGTAAGTAGAATAAGTCTTCAAAACTCTTGAGTGACACTTTTCCAGTTGGAATGCCTTGAACTGATGGTTTATTTACCTGTTCTTTTGCAAACTCTCTAATATTCTTATCATAGTTATTCTAAGGCATCAATTTATCATTAATGACCATAATGTTAGGCAGTCCTTTTTGCCTCAAATTTGTAAATCTAACCATAAACCTGGTTATGGCAGTATTCATACTCTCACATTTTTATTCAAATTGCCTCATCAGAATTTTATTTGTAGTAAATTTCCTAATTAAGTATGTGAAAGAGTTTTATAGGCTTTTAACTAGTTTAAAACAAGAAACAAGGGTTTATTAAGTATTTTAATGGAAAATTGGGCTAAAAACTCTTTTAAAACGGGCCACAAAGGCTTAGGATACCTGAAAATGTTTTCTGGTTTGATTTAAAGCATGAAATAGTTCACAAAACTGTAAAAATCTCACAAATTTCTTCAAAAATTGTGCGCAGTAGAGAAACAGGGTTTCTGGAAAAAAAATTGACAAGGTCTGGCCTGTTTTTGGGACTTTTTGACAATTTCTTTTAATGGATTCTTAAACTCTAAGAGTGTTTTTGTTCTTAAAATATCTTTCCAATTGATTGTTGGTTCAAATCTTTAGAAAAATACCTGTTGTATGCAGGTATTGGGCTTCGAAAAATTTTTCTGAGGTTTTCAATGAAACACAGCTTCTGTAGATTTTTTGGAGCAAAGTACAGTTCCTCGGTGGTCTTCAAAGGTCACATGGTAAATCTAACAGGTTCTTAAGGCATAAAAATGGCGAAAAAAAAATGTTATTACAATCAGGAAGACTTGCACAGAGCTTAAGTTAATGTGCAGAAAAGATAAGGAATGAATTACGTTTCCAATGTTTTGTTATGCATTTTGGGGCTAATGGAAAATGGAATTTAATTGCAGTCACATCAGGCAGGAATGGAATTTTCGGGCCTTAAAGGATTGAAACAATTAGTAGTTATCGCGTGGCATTACGGCAGTAAGCGGTTTTGTCTTGAACCCATGCGATCCAATAAGTAAAGGGCACATGGAGGAGAGATAGAATTGCAAAACCACCCATTTTGCGCATATTTGGAGCTTGGGTGATCGCGCAACGTTTCTACGTGGTATTGTGTTTTAGCCGTCGGATTTGAGCTTTGAATGCGAATGGTCCAAATTGGTTCGGGAGTTGCATTAGAATGTGAGCCAAGATGTTTTCATATGCATCGAGATATGACTTTAAACTTTATAACAATGTGTTTTTAATAAAATTTGAAGTTTGGGCATTATGAAAATAGGCGGGAGGTAATGTTTTATGCGTTAATTAAAACAATTGCAAATGTTTTAATTATACCTGTGGGAATGGTATTATATATTATACAACTTTTCAACGTTGAATAGTTTTTAAACTATAGGGGCGGGACATTTGAATAAAGATATGTTTAGACCAATGGGTTTGTGGGGCGGGGTTTTTATATTGCACATGTGGGATATTAAACTTAGGTCAGAACTTTAAAATAAAGGGTTTGGGCGTTTATTTTAATATAAGGGTATTAATATACATGTGAGAGTGTAGCTTAGGGGTTTAATGCAATAAGTTAGGTGTTAATATGAAAAAAAGGAATAGTGTAATGGTCATAAAATACATGCTAACTCTAAGTAAAGTGTCAAAAATAAATCATTGCTTTATTATATTATATTTCACAATTTAGGATACACTTTGCTTTATTACATGATTGCTCAACTGCTTTCTACCTACCCATATTTATTTCTAACATTTTTTCTTCATCTTTATAGGTGCATTTAGGCTTGCAACCTTAAAAAATTTTCTTTCAAAGCATAAAACTATCTTAATCTACTTTATTTCATCCGAGGGCTCATATTAAACTATGGAGCTCCTCATTATTCTCTAACTGTCTATTGATTTGTCAAGTTTAAACTGTTTGAAAAATATGTATTCTCTATCTAAAACATGAAATTAAAAGCATGAAAAATTAAGATTAAATTGTTTAACTGATCATGGATTATGGAATTTATTGACACTCTGCACATAATTATTATTCTTGCAGTAAAGTTAAAAGTAGTGGCATTTGGACTTGCTCACTTTCATGTCTTATTTCTCTTTTTTCTTTTGGGGTCTATATTTTTCTAAGTCCTTTGATCTTTCTTTTAGGAATTTTTACCCTCTTTTTGGCTTTTTATTATTTTTCTTTTTTTCAAAATATGGGAAAAAAAACTTGCAGAAAGCAAGGTATGTACATATTTACAAGAATATCAAAGTAAATTCAAAATTTATGAACCCTATTATTATAGGACCCTAACAGTGGCTCCACATGGGGATGGCATTTCCTAGTGAAATGTCAAGAACTTTAAGACTAGTAGCCTTTCGAATTTAACTGTGATGACCCTGTAAATGTCCTCTAATGTCTGCAATTTATTCATACTTATGATATTTACTTCTCAAAGCTTAGGGCCTTCTCTCTAGGCTTCAAATTTGTTAAGAAAACATCCAATCCAATATAAACTCTACAATGTATATGTACAATGATCAAAGTGAATAAAAATTAACTATTTGATAACTTAGGAGAGTAGTAGTGCTTCAGCATTCTACCATTTACTAGTCCTTCTTGCAGATCTGTTCCATCCATTTCTTTCAAAAACAAAGCATTATTACCTCTATATCCATAAATCACATAAGGTCCTCTCCACAAAAAATCAAATTTTCCATGTTTACATTCGTCTTCTCTTCTGGAATCCCACTTTAACACTTTATCTTCAATGTAGAAATCATCCTCTTTAGTATTTTTTTCAAAAAATTTCTTGATCTTATCCTGAATGACATGAGATTTTATATAAAATTCTTCCCTTGTTTTTTTTAAGTGAATAGTTTGATTGATCCTTATTTGAATTTCATTTGTTTCAACTTGTATCTCTTGGATAATTTTCATCACTGGTACACCTAGGGAGGATGGAAAAACAACATCCATTCCATAAACAAGTTGGTAAGGGGAAGTACCAACGGAATTTTTAGTAGTAAGCCTATTTGCCCATAAGACATTGACTAACTTCTTATTCCAAGTCTTTTTATTGTCTTCAAGTAACGTTTTGATGATGTTACAAGGCTCTTGTTTGAGGATTCGGCTAGGCCATTACCTTGGGGGTAATATGAAGTAGAATGACCTAAAGTAATATGGTATTTGTGGCAAAATTCAATCATTTTCTTAGATTGAATGTTGTTTCATTGTCATTAATTATATTTTGGGGACATCCAAATCTTGAAAGAATGTTGTTTTCTTGGAAGGAAATAATGACAGTATCTCTGGCTTGTCTGGAGGGTATGGCTTCAATCCACTTGATAAAATAATTAGTGGTTGTCAAAATCCACTTATGTTGGCCTGAAGAAGGAGGGTTAATTTCACCAATGAATTCTAAACCCCATTGTTGAAATGGCATTTTAGTTGAAATAGGCTTTAAGGGAAGGGGTAATAATTTCTTCTTACCTTCAAAAATTTGGCACTTATGGCAAGAAGTTACATACATTTTGACATTAGCAAACAAAGTGGGCCAGTAAAAACCAACTCTCAGGATCTTGTCTGCAGTAGTTTTCCAATATAGATGTCCTCCACAGTCACCTGCATGAAATTCTTCAAGTATTTTGTCAGTTTCTTCCTTTAATAAACAATACAATAAAATCCCACTATGATCTCTCCAAAAAAGTAAATTGTCTAAAATACAAAATATTACTTCCTTTAGTTTTAAAAATCTGGCTTTGGTTCTTGACAATCCAGGAGGAGCTTGTAATTTTAGGAGTACAAATATGATATTCATATACCAAGGTGTGTCTGAGAAGGCTTCACTGATCGTTGGAGTCACCATCTCTTCCTAGTCATCTACTTGGGCAATAAAAATTATGTCTAGGGCATTACAGTTAGATTCAGCCATAAGTCTAGCTAATCCTTGACCTTTGATGATTTTTGTGGGTTTTATCTCTATGTCATATTATAAGATAGTGGCAATCAACTTAACCCTTCTTCCATCAGGACCGTCCTAAGTAAGAATGTCTTTTACTATAGAATTTGGGACATAGGAAATGATATGAGAGTAGAGAATATAAACTCTAAAGTCTTTAATGGCCTTAACCAAAGCTAAGGCTTGTTTTTCCATAATGTTGTAATTCAAAGGGGCATATCTAAGGGTCTTACTGAAGAAAGCTATGGGTTGTTCAAATCCTTGGTCATTTTTCTGCAGTAAAAATGCAGTAATGGTGTTTTCTGAAGAAAATGAAAAAATTATGAAATCTTTCTTAAAGTCAGGACTTATTAGGACTGGAGTTTTGGTTAAGGTCTGTTTCATGGAATCAAATGACTGTTTGGATTAAATATTCCATTTAATAACTGAATCTTTTTTAAGCATTTTATTTAGTTCTCTAATTATCTCAGCTAAATTGGATATAAATCTTCTTAAAAAATTAATCTTACCTAAAAAGGCTTGTAACTCTTTGATGTTTCATGGTGGACTGATGCTAAGAATTGCTTTTATCCTAGTAGGATCTATTATGATTCCTTCTTTAGAAATTATGTGTCCAAGTAACTTGCCTTCTTCTAATCCAAATAAACTTTTCTTAAGGTTTAAAGAGATGCCAAATTTCCTGCATTTAATAAAAACTTGTCCCAAATGACCCAAGTGTTCATTATCATTTTTGGAAAACATAGTAATGTTATCTAATTAAATTACTAAGAAATCATGTATTTCCTTTTCAAAAGCTATGTCCATAGTCCTTTGAAAGGTTTCCCCTACATTCATTAGACCAAAAGGCATTTTTACATACATAAAAGTGCCCCAAGGTGTAGTAAATGTTGTTTTGGCTTGATATTCTTTTTGGACTAAGATCTGGTTGTATCCTGAAAAACCATCTAAAAGTGACATCCTAGAAGAGCCAACTACCCTTTGTAATATATGATCCATTTTAGGTAAAGGGTAATTATCTTCAAGGACACTTTGTTTAGATTCCTAAAGTCGACACATAATCTAATCTCTCATGTTTTCTTTCTTGTTGGAATTAGGTTGGAAACACAATTAGAATATTTGATTGGTGCAATTATCTGTGCATCATACATTCTTTTCAAAAAAAATTCTATCAAAGGTAATAAAACAGGGTTAATTCTTCTCAACTTATGTTTAAAGGGATTTTGATCTTATTTTATTGGAATTTTATGTTGGATTATGCTACAATCATAGGATTTGAGATCCTCATAACTCCAAGCATAAACATCTTGATATTCCCTTAAAAGAGTAATATATTTTTATTTTTCTTATTGAGGTAATGTTTTGGAAAGTTTGATTATTTTGGGTTTTAACTCTATACCAATATTGCATTCTTCTATATCAAATCTAACTGGATCCATTTTGGGTTTTCTAGCTACATCGTTTGAGTCAAAAAGATCTTCTAAAGGAGTTAAACCTTTGCGTAAGAAATTATCCTTAAGATCCTATATATCTATTTCATCATCAATAATTTCTTCAATCTCTACTTTCTCTAAGCTATCTATATCAGATTGACTAAATCTAGTTGGTTTAGCAAACTTTATTCTATTTACATCTATATTATTTAAATCTATTTCACAATCTAAATCTTGATCTATAGTATAATCTGCATTTATCTTACAATTCTCAAACTCACCTTCATTGTTCATAAACTTGTAAATATGTTCATCTTGAGAAAAAATTTGCCAATACTTAAGGTTGTCTGGAATTATTGGCCTATGCTTGAATTTAGCAGTATATATGTGATTAGGTTGGAATGGTAAATTGCATGTACTAGCAAAGGTTGCTAGACAATGAGCCTATATATTTTGTTTTCTAGGTATAGCAGCAAATTTACATTCCAATAAATCATCAGTTAAATCTATCACAATGTCTCTGTATCTACTTAGTCTAGGATTGTAAACATAATATACTCCATTTACTTGTTTTATGATCAACTATGAATCTCCCATGATTAATATTCTTTTACCTCCTGAGTTCCTAATAATTTGGAGTCCTAGAATGAGGGCTTCATTCTCAGCCATATTATTGGTACATTGAAATTGAGCCTGAAAGCATGGCCTTCTGAGTGATTAGTCTCCATGTTAGTTATCCAAACTCCTACTCCTGCTCCTAACTTATTTACTGAACCATCAAATTCTAAATGCCATAAAGAATCATGAAATATATTATCATTGTTTGATGTTTTCTTTTTATCTATTAGTTCAGTTTGGATTTCATTAGTTTCAGAGTTGCATAGGATAAAAGAATCAAGGTCAGTTGGTGTAGAGTAAATTGGGGTCTTTCTGCACTACTAACCATGTACTTCATCAATGTTTCCCTATATAACTTTTTAGGCTGACCAAAAACTGATATAGTAGCTTAAGACATGTCCAATTGTAGAGATCCCTGTAACTTTGCTCCCCATGAGTGAGATAGTCACATTCCATATTTAGGTGGGATATCAGCTACTACAATGTCCATTAATACACTCTTACCAGGATATTGAACTAGTGTTACACACAAATATTTGATTAAACCTAGACATTTAACTTTACTTGAATCTAATGAAAAAAATATTTGTAGGGCCTTGTGATTTCTAGATTGAGAGTTTCCATTATGGCTTTGGGCATTAGATTATGGGAAGCTCCTGAATCTAACATGGAATTGTGTAAAATTTGATCATGAATGGTAAGACTAATATAAAATGGAGGAACTGCTCCATCCGCATGTTTTCCATTCACATTTGGGCCAAAAATCAACTCTGGTTGATCATCATTCATATTTATGGAATCTTATCCATCATTCATGTTTAATGTTTCAGTTATGGTTGATTTATACAAGTCATGTTTTACCAATTCTGTTAGAGGAATTGGTATTTTTAGCTTTGCAATTCCAGATTGTATGTTGAATGTAGGTTGAGATTTGCTAATTTCAATCATTTCTTCTTTGGTAACTATAGTTTGTGCTGATTTGTCTTCTTTTTCTACAGTTATGTTTTCATTTTCAACCGGTTTAATGTTCTCTGTTTGAGTTTCTTGTGTCTTATTGCTCCTAACTTTCTTTTCAGAGATTTTTTGTGAAGCAGTAGATGTTCTTTCAGACTTAGAATAATCAGCAGGTGTTTTTGAAGTAGATTTTTTTGGATCCAATGATTTAGGGTCAGCAGAGGGTATTTTAGGATCTAATTTTTTTGTTTTAACAGAATTAGAAGCTTTAGCAGTAGTAGATTTATATGAATATTTTGTAGCTTGAGCAACTTCATCAGTATAATCAACAATTTTAGGGCTTGATGCATTTTTAGGACTAGAAATGTTTTGGGAAGAACTAGAGTTTAGCTTATTTTCCCTTGGGAGAATTTGCAAAACTTTTGTTTTGGGAGCTTCTACTCTTTTCTTATTCTGAGTTTGGGAATTTTTCTTGTTATAAGACTCATTTTTTTTCTTATTTCTAAGGTTATATTGACTGTGTATTTCATTTATAGCATAATCATAACCTTGTTTATAATCAAAGGATTCACTTGAATCTAATTTGAGTTATTAGAGTTAAAATCATTCCTGATCTTCCTAAGTGAGAAAAATAGTATTATTATCATCTATTCCCATTATATTTATTGCATCCTCATCATCATCATTATTCTGAGAACTTTCAGCATATTTCTCTTGGAATGGGGGCCTTATTGTCTGGTCTAGGGCTGTTTCTTTTGCTTTTCCTGAATTTGTGTTTTTTCTAAAATTAGGATTTCTGAGTTGTTGTTGATTATCCCATTGAGGTATTCTCTCTATGTTGTCTATTCTATCCATCATCATGTCTAAATTTTTAGCTAACATGTCTATTTTTTAGTCTGAATTGGAATTTTATTCTATAATGGTCACTCTTCTCTTATTTCTTAGTCTAGATTTTCTGGCTAAAATGTTTACTTCTACACTAACAACATATGTTTGCATTCTTTCTAAGGTTTCTACATTTCTTTCCCTGTTGATCTCCCATGTCTATGTTAATCCATCAGGGAATTTTAGTAGGACATTATTAGAGGTGGGTTTAATATTTGCATGAATGGAATTGTAAACATTGTTATATCTAGTGTAGTAGTCTCAGACTGACTCATTTGGAGCTCTTCTCATGGCATAAAATTCAGATAATACCTAGAGTGGATTCTTTTTATTTTCCCATGTATTTAAAAACAATCTATGAAATACAGCTAAATCAGTAACACTACCAGTAGTAAGACCTGTAAACCACTTCTTAACTTCTCATGTTAATGTTTGTGCAAATAACCTCATTTGAACATTAGAATCATCCATCTCATGGAGTTCAAAGAAATATGTCATTTTATTTATGTGTTGTTGAGCTGTATAATGCATAGTGGAATCAAACTGTGGCATCTTACTCTGATAGTCTTGAGGCATGTCATGAATTTGTTTTGGTGAGACTAGGGGAGCATATCTAGTAGCCATGGCTTGAAGTTTAGCTTGGCTAGGGGGTAAAGTAGAAGTGCTTGGGGATGAACTGGAAGTGATAACTAATGAAATGAAAGTTGTAGTTGAAGTGATAGGAAATGAAACCAGAATGTATATGGAACTACTAGGGAATGAGGATGATGTGTTTAAAAAATCAAAAGGTGAGCTAATGGATATACTGGATGAAGTGAGTGGTGGAAATAGTACTCTAAGCTGTAGAGGTAATTTAGAGATAAATGGATCTATAGATGTGGTGGTATTGGAAGCTATATTTGATGTACCAGCATAGAGAGATGAATCAACAGCTGGTATAATACTGGTATTTAACTGTGAAACTGAACGCTTAGTGGTATAAGCTAATAATTGAGCTAAAGCAATAGCTTCATCAATATCTTTGAGAATAATAGTATTAAGTTCTTCAATTTTAGTCTAATATTCAACTTTCTTTGATTTAGATTCTACTATAACATATTTATGTTTTGTTTCCAATAATGAAATGAAAACAGGGTCTAAAACAGCAGTATAAAGATCACTTTCAGATTGACTTATAAACAAAGAATGTTCAAATTTCATATCAAAATCTATATCTTGCAGACTTACTAATTCTTGTGGTAATGAATTGACTATTTTTAATGATACTTCAGCTTCTAAATCTTCTAACTGTTTTTTTTTTTTTCCAATTCAGTATGGGTTATCTACTGTTACAACAAGTTTAGGATCCGAGTTAGACCTAGTATAGTAAATTTTCCTAGAAGCTAGAATTATTGTTTTAAATACCCACAACATATCAAAGAAATCTTAAAGTAAAAGGATGTATAAAATGATTTTCTTTAAGACTAGTTTTATGACTAAGGATTGGTTAGTTCCCCAGTATGATCGCCAGTAATGTTATCACTCTAGTAATTCTAAAGTTGTGAGATTTTGGGTTTTTAGTCAAATAATACTAGAGGTAACCACAAACCAACTTCAAACTCTAGGATCTAGCCTTCCTAAGGTTCAGAGAGGGCTCTCTCTTTAAAATTTAACTTTGTTTCAATTTGTAAATATTAGGCTAGTTATGAATGTGCAACTTTGGTTTTGGTTTTGATAGATTTGGTGGGAAAAAACACTTGGAAGGAAGGATAGTGGGAAATCTATTTTTCCATTGGGCTAAGGAGTCAAAATCAAGCAAACAGAACTGGGATCAATGCCAAAAGGTCAAATTTTTTAAGGGCAAGATAGATAACCCTTGAAGATCTTGGAAATTTGTTTTTATGAGGTGGTATGATTGAGATAAAGGGAAATTAAGAATCCTTTGATCCGGAAAAGGAAGTAGTAGGAAGAGGTCAAACGAGAGAGGGAGAAATTAAGAGTTCCCTACACTGGAAATCAGATGAAAACATATAAATGATAACCAGGTAAAAAAAGGGTGCTTTTAACAAATCCTGTAGTAATGCTCCTAGTTATACATTCAGATTTTGAATAAACATAGATGGATGCATGTAACAAAGAAAGATGACAATGACAAGCAAGGAAATACTTCACTCCAAATACCTCATCACAAGAATCCTTGGAATCCTGAAGTATATGGTGCCAATTGTTTGATCCCGACTTTTAACTACTCGAATTTTGATACACAAAAAATCTTTCAGGTCAAGAAAGAAATGACTATAACAATCCCTTAAATTTTATTCCACCCAAAATACTTCTAAAGATGAAGTATTTATACATAATGTTTTATAAAATATCCTAGAAAACTTCTAGGGATTATCTTAGGAAAATAAAATATCTTTACAACAATAATAGAGACAGTTGCTTAACAAATCATCAGGTGTCCTTGTTGTCAAAGAAATAGAAAGAAGCTGAGCTGAGGATAAGATGAAGATAGCTTCCTTGGTGTCTTCATGCAGGGCTCTAAAAATATTTTTGGAATATAGTCTGCCTTGTGCGATACTCTTTCTTCAATTCTCTTTATTCATTGACCTCTCTAATCACAAATGCTCTTTAACCATTATAAAAAATTGTTCTTTTATTTATTAAAAAATTGTTTGACTGTAAATCATGTTATCCCCTATGAATTTTTTGACAAGCAAACGGGGGGCTAAAATGTTTTTTAGCCTTCAAGGAATGCATTTCCTCTGAAAACACATCATCCTTGAAGTCTCCTTGTGCCTTTGTCCTTTGATAAACCCCCTCTGCTGATACCCATTATTAAGCCTCTCTGATTACAAAAATTGTGCTCCAAAAGGCTTTAATTTTCCCCTTGTATCCCTGCAAAATGTCCCATTTCAACCCTTTTTCCCTTTTGTCCAAATTCCCCCTTTTACCCCCAAATCTCCCTCCCCTAATCCTTCTAAACTTTCCCAAAAACCCCCTCTAAACCATACATAATACCCCTGGTTTGCTTTATTTCCCCCTCTTTCCCCTACCGTTACCCTTCCCTAGCCTTAAAATGCACTTAAAATGGACCATAAACCATATTTTCCATGTGTATGGGTTTAGCACCTTTTGGCCAGCCCTTGAATTGTATTCCCCCCACGCGACCGCGGCGCTAGAACCAGGTGCCAAGGCAAAAGGCGCTTACCGTATTTGAATATCGGGAGTGTTTTGAGCCGTCGATCTATACAGATCGGACGGTCGTCACATTCGGCGTCACGTAGATTGACCGCTCCCACCACGTCACCTCTCCACGTGTTTTTACCACGTTGTCCCCGCCCTCTTTATATTTCTTTCATATTTCATTCCGAAATCATTTTTCAAAGGTTTACATTTAAATTTTTCGCCGCAGTCCGCCGGTTTTCTTCATGGCCATTCTTCCACTGTTACACTGCATTTTTCGCCATGAATCTACCTTTTTCTGCCATCTCACCAGTCTGCGCAGCCATTCTCGTCACCCCCGTTGCATCCACCACCTCCATGCATGGTTTTTCTTAACAGGTTTTCGTGTTTTGCAGGGTTATCAGATGGTGAAAGCCGCATGATTACACAGTTCTTATTTCAGCGGAAAAAAACGCAGAAAGGACCATTTTTCGGAGGATGAGATCACGAAGAAAGCTTGGGAAGGAGCCATGAAGGGACTTGCATTAAAAGCAAGATTTGAACTTTGGAAAATCTTCCCCAGAGCCATTAAAGCATTGATTTCACTGACAGAGACAGTATGGGAGCAGTAGAGAGTTCAAGGCATGTAATAGAAGATTTCGAGCCTTAATACAGTGTTTAAAGGGAAAAGGTATTAGTTCGAAGACCCCATGGATCACTCAGAAAGTCCAATACACGGAAATAATGGTGGCAGGGTTTCAAATCAGCAGAATGTTTTTCTTGAGCAAGGACATGGTACATATTGTTGTTTCAGTCTACATTGTGTCCGGGTGAAGTTTCCTCCCTGACAACAGTCCCGATGCTACCAGAGAATTTGATTCACAGTATGGCGGACCCTAGCATCATTTATTTACCTTTTTTTTATTCACCAGAAGTACTACAGAATGCTGCAGTAGAGTACATCAGAGACATACTTGGAGTAAATGGAAAACCTGACGAAGACCACTCTTTCACCCAAGAGTGCCACAGATTAATGCACAGAATTTATACAGAGTGGGCTTCGGCCTTCTTCCTCTTCTGATTTTTTAATGCTGCATTTAGTTTCTCACCTACCTTCTCTGCTCCACTGGAGCTATAAATTCATGAAGAAACTCATTGTAAAGGTTGTTGACCAATTATCGGAGAATTGCAAGCTGTTTCTTTTGAGACATAGTCTCTATGTAAAGTAGTAAGATAAGCTGAGGAGGATGATTTCAGACTGAGTATCCAGCTATTGGCAATGTTGTACTTGACTGGTGTTGTTATTTAATATGACAAGCACATTTCTTTGGATCTTGATCTAAAGCAGCGGTGATGTTTTCCGATCTCTGTGTTTTAATTCATTTCACTTCGTTTCTACTGGCTTGCAACAGAATATTGGCATAGGATTTACCCTTGTTAGGTACCCTATGTTTCTGCTCTCCTTGCCTTTGATGTTTTCTACTAAATGTGTTATCTAAGAATTGATTTCAGTTAATTTAACCAGTGTAGTGGATGTTATTGCCTGCTCTCTGATGTGTGAATTAAATGAATCTGTTCTTAGATGTTCTTATTAGGATTTAGTTGGAAGATTTGGGAACACTGGGGATAAAAGTTATCCCTATCCACTAGGATCCTTGTGCAACTAGCTAGCCTTTCTAAGATCCCTTAAGCTGGAGGTCGAAGCATTGAGAGTTCAAAGTCTCTCTCTGATCTCAGGTCTTTAACTTTGTGTTCTAATCTGTGTTGTTTCCTCCTCCCTTACCATTCCATACCATACTATCATCTTTAAGATCCAATGTTTTAGATGACCAGCCCAACTGAAAGCTTTCACATTGAATAGCAAGCAAATCCTTTCCTGACTCCATTTCCCAATGGTTTTGAATGCTCCCTAGAATAATTCACCTCTACCTAAATCCCCTTTTCTCATCCTTGTCTTACATTGAACCCTTCTTTCCTGATAACCATCAACCAAAAAAAAATTCAAATAAACAAACCTTGTGCCTATAAATAGCCTAATATCTTAACCTTTGAGCCTTAAAGACATTTACGTTTGACAATCATAGAGAGATCCCTCTCTAGACCTAGGAGGGCTAGATCCTAGGGTCTAAAAGTGGTTTGATGTTGTCTCATCTTTGGTCTTGCAAATCTGGCCAAAACATGGGAACCCCAACAAATCAGAAAACAATTTTCTTCTCATTTCATCTGTTTGTCTTTTATCCTTCATAATAAATCTGTGAGTGCTTGCCAATCCTCGTCTTTAGGAATTTGTATCTTTTTTAATTTCCTGAAGTTTTCATCAGCTTCAGTATATCTAGAAAAGGTTGGCTTGATGACAAACAAGTGTTTTATCTCATGTTGTAAGTAGAATAAGTCTTCAAAACTCTTGAGTAACACTTTTCCAGTTGGAATGCCTTGACCTGATGGTTTATTTACTTATTCTTTTGAAAACTCTCTAATATTCTTATCATAGTCATTCTGAGGCATCAATTTATCGTTAATGACCATAATGTCAGGCAATCCTTTTTGCCTCAAATTTTTAAATGTAACCATAAACCTGGTTATGGCAGTATTCATACTCTCACATTTTTCTTCCAGTTGCCTCATCAGATTTTTCTTTGTAGTAACTTTCCTAATTAAGTCTGTGAAAGAGTTTTATAGGTTTTTACTAGTTTAAAACAAGAAACAAGGGTTTCTTGAGTATTTTAATGGAAAATTGGGCTAAAATCTCTTTTGAAAAGGGTCACAAAGGCTTAGGATACCTGCAGAGGTTTTATGGTTTGATTTAAAGCGTGAAATAGTTCACCAAAGTGTAAAAACTCAAAAATTTCTTCAAAAATTGTGCACAGTAAAGAAACGGGGTTTCTGGAAAAAAATTGACAGGGTCTGGCCTATTTTGGGGACTTTTTGACAGTTTATTTTAATGGATTATTAAACTCTAAGAGTGTTTTTATTCTTAAAATATCTTTCAAATCGATTGCTAGTTCAAATTTTTAGAAAAATACCTGTTGTATGCAGGTATTGGGCTTCGAAAAATGTTTCTGAGGTTTTCAATGAAACACAACTTCTATAGATTTTCTGGAGCAAAGTACAGTTCCTCGACAGTCTTCAAAGGTCACAAGGTAAATCTTGCAGGTTCTTTGAGCATAAAAATGGCGAAAAAAGGATGTTATTACAGTCAGGAAGGCTTGCACAGATCTTAAGTTAATGTTTAGAAAAGGTAAGGATTGAATTACATTTCCAATGTTTTTTTTTGCGTTTTGGGGCTAATGGGAAATGGCATTTGATTGCAGTCACATCAGGTGGTAATGGTGGTTTCGGGCCTCAAAGGATTGAAACAATCAGTGGTTATCACAAGGAATTATGGCAGTATGCGGTTTTGGCTTGAACCCACATGATCCAATAAGTAAAGGGCACATGGAGGAGAGATAGAATTGTAAAACTACCCATTTCGCGCATATTTGGAGCTTGGGTGATCGCCCAAATTTTCTACATGATATTGTGTTTTAGCCGTCGGATCTGAGCTTTGAACGCGAATGGTCCAGATTGGTTTGGGAGTTGCATTGGAATGGGAGTGGGGCCAGGGTGTTTTCATATGCAACGAGATATGACTTTAAACTTTATAACAATGTGTTTTTAATTAAGTTTAAAGTTTGGGCATTATGAAAATAGGCGGGAGGTAATGTTTTATGCATTAATTAAAACAATTGAAAATGTTTTAATTATACCTGTGGGCATGGTATTATATATTATATAGTTTTTCAATGTTGAATAGTTTTCAAACTATAGGGGCGGGATATTTGAATAAAGATATGTTTAGACCAATGGGTTTGTGGGGCGGGGTTTTTATATTGCGCATGTGGGATATTAAACTTAGGTCTAAACTTTAAAATAAAGGGTTTGTGGGTTTATTTTAATATAAGGGTATTAATATATACAGGAGGGTGTAGCTTAGGGGTTTAATACAATAAGTTAGGTGTTAATATGAAAAAAAGGAATAGTGTAATGGTCATAAAATACAAGCTAACTCTAAGTAAAGTGTCAAAAATAAAGCATTTTTTTATTATATTATATTTCACAATTTAGGATACACTTTTAACTTAGGATAAAATGTATTTTGAGGGTTTATGAATGATTTTTTGAAAGGGAATGAGATTAGCTATTAGGGTTCTACTTTTACTAAGAAAAAAATGGGTTTTTTACTTAGGGAAAAGAGATTATGATTTATGAATGAAGGACAAATTTTGATGAATGTGGGTTTAATGTAGGAATTCAATATTTTTAACTAGCCAGACATTGATCCTTGGGTCCGATCCCAAAAAAAGTCAGAGAAATGCTCTAAGCCTTTTTGACTGATAGTTTAGAATACTGAATATTTGTAGGAGAGGGGAAATTAGTGATTTTTTTCCCGATGGTGCTTTATTACATGATTGATCAACTGCTTTCTGCCTACCCATCTTTATTTCTAACATTTTTTCTTCATCTTTATAGGTGCATTTAGGCTTGCAACCTTAAAACATTTTCTTTCAAAGCATAAAACTATCTTAATCTACCTTATTTCATCCAAGGGCTCAGATTAAACTATTGAGCTCCTCATTATTCTCTACCTACTACTGATTTGTCAAGTTTAAACTGTTTGACAAATATTTATTCTCTATCTAAAACATGAAATTGAAAGCATGAAAAGCTAAGATTAAATTGTTTAACTGATCATGGATTATATTGACACATTGCACATAATAATTATTCTTACAGTAAAGGTAAAAGTAGTGGCATTTGGACTTGATCACTTTCATGTCTTATTTCTCTTTATTCTTTTGGGATCTATATTTTTCTAAGTCCTTTGATCTTTCTTTTAGGACTTTTTACCCTCTTTTTGGATTTTTATTATTTTTCATTTTTTCAAAATCCGGGAAAAAAACTTGCAGAAAGAAAGGTATGTACATATTTACAAGACTATCAAAGTCAATTCAAAATTTATGAACCCTATTATTATAGGACCCTAACATAAAAATGGACTCCCTCCTTTATTTTATGGTTTCCACCTCTTGTGGGAACATCCCAAAGGATAAGCCTCCATTCCACCTTTGTACAGATCCAAACCTCCTCCTTTTCCTCTATAAAAATAAGCTATCTCTCCTCGTATAAGCTAGTTGAACATGGAGAACTGAGTATACTATATTTGAACTGTTGAAGAGATATAATAAGAAGGAACTTCATTGAGAGAGCTCAAGTCCATGTCTTCATCACATTTGAATCCCCTGATGAGCATCTAAGACATGCTTCGGCTGAACCCCGCTAGAGGAGACTTTGGCGTCAAAGCTTTGGTTGTAACTCTTCCTTCTATCAATACATATATGTGACTATTGTATGGTTCCCATTTTGTGTTATGTTATTTGTTTAATGCAATATGCTTATCCCTCTTTGACAAGCTAGTAGTTATGAATGAAGTTATTATGTCGTATGTTATTCTTATCTGCTGATCTATGTGCAGGTATTTGAGCATGACTACAGAAGGATTGTGACTTGCCGAGGCAGGAGCGAGAGGCCACCACCACTACAGCCGCGATGACAGCATTGGAATCCAGGTAGCTCGATCTACCATGTCCTCTTTTCATTCAGTAATTAGGAACCTACACTTTAGTATGTCTCTTTGTTTCTAGACCCACTCTAGGGCTAGAGGGATTGTTTCTATCCGTAGAGAGGATTTACCTGCTTAACAAATTGGCGACTCCACTGGGGATCAATGTGAGTTTTTCGTTTCATCTTATTGGGTCAACTTCGGTCATTAATATTCTTATCTGTCTTTTTATGGTTTTCTTGCTTGTTTTAAATCCTCTATTGAGCTCCAAAGTTTCAAGATTGACCTCTACTCATTGGTTTTTCCTTTTTCCATAGTTATTCGGCTTGGCGTGATTTTCGCGTGAACAACCACGCTGATTGGTGTAGTTTTCTTTTGTTGCAGTTGCGCCAACCCTTGTTTGGCAGGGATTTCCACCTTACAGTCGTGTCGAATCCTATAGGATTTGGTTTGACCTCCTTGATCAGTCTTTTGGTCAGTTGTGCTTGACTCTGGGTTGTTTTTTGTGTGTAATTGAGCCTTTGGGACTATTTTGACTGTTGTAGGCTTGTTTTTCTCAATTGTTTGTCTATTTTCTTATCAGTGTAGCTTAAACCCTTAGGTTTTCTGAGTGTCTTAGTGCACTGAGCCTTCTGTTTGGAAATCAAGTATTTCTTATTGTTGTCAATATCATTCCCGGGTTGATTGCACTAATTTTTCTTGATCCTTCTGAGTGTTTGCTTTGGTTGGATGATCATTTAATTTTTTGTTTACTTCTTCTCTTTATTGCTTTGAGCATAGATTACATTTCTTGTTTGGGTCACTTTGAAAACTTTCTTTTGGTTTGGAAGATTGTAGCATTAGTTTGAGTGCTTTCTTGTGTTTGTTTTGTGTTGATTGAGTCATTCAAATTTGATTCCTACAGTCGCAATACTCAGGAAAATGTTCTTTTTTTTCATGTAATTAGTGCATTGTGTGCTTCATTTCATTGGAAAATCAAAAGAAAAATAATTCATTCTTTCCTTTGCATCGAAAGTGAAACATTATTTTTCATAACTAGCATTTGATAGTTTAGGAAAGAGTTTTTCATTTTTGTTTGATTTCATTATATGCATGAGTGGATTTCTTCACATATTCTCATTGTTTGCTTTTGTTTGAAGGATCTCTATCCTTCTCGTAATTAGCATTCATTGAATGGAAGATGGTGTTCTTTCGCATATAGCTTTCATTTAGGAAATTTGAGATCCAAATTCAGTACGGCCTTGAAACTGACACATAATCCAAGATCAACTTTAAAATTCATTCAATTAACCTAAGGAATCATTGGAACCTAATGCAACATCTTTAGTTTTCTAGGCTAGAGACGTGTTTTTCCATCTTAAAACCTAGTAGTTGTCATTCTCCATCTGGCTTTAGACAGCACTAGTATGGACATGCGCTTCCTGTACCGTCGCGTATATAAAGGGAGACCCTCATAGGTTCAAACATTTATCCTTAGGAAGCCAATTCTGTCGCACTGTAATCGTAATGCACCGAACATAGCATTCGGGGAGAATACCTGCACATACGTTAAGTCTTTGGTCATTACTCTTTCATTTGATCACCAAGGTGTATATGGCAGTTCACGGAAATTTGGTACACCCTCTTGCTTAGATTACCTGGGTAGTAATTTTGGTCTTTTCGTGACTCTCTAAAAGTGAAAATATCATCAAGAGATTTTCCTTTCACACTCGTTCAATATGAAAGTGATAGAGTCACCTTTTTCTTATTTCTTGACTTTTAAAATATGAAACAGCATAGTTTTATTTCAATGTCTTAAAAAATTAACTGCTCATGAAATATTCCTGGTTAAATTTATCTTCCTTAGTGTTTTGTTTTAAATTTGTTTCCAATGGCAACATTTCTGGAGTTTACCAACCAATAAATCCCCTCCGAAGGGAATCCTAGTTCTTTTCCTACTTTTTGGAATGTTGGCGCTCCTTATATGGAAACATTGTTCCTTCCTAGGTTAACTGTTGGTTTTCCTATGTGGTTATTTTCGACCTCGATGGTCCTGAGTGGTTTGACCTCTGTTCAACCATATCCTCTGTCTGAACAACATCATGATGATTCTAAGGTGGACCTCTCCACTTCTTTTCCCATTCTTTCATCCTCTTCTTCTACTTCACCTGGTGAAAGTCTATATTCTAGTAACTAGGTGGCTAAGAAGAAGAAGAAGAAGTCAGATAAGCGAGAGGCTAATGTGGAAACTGTTGCGCCTAAGACACCTTCCATTGATAAACCATCCATCCTTCCATGGAAAGTCAAATTCACTTACAATTTGTGCAAGGGTGACCATCTTCTTCGAGATTTCCCTGGAATCCCCAAGGTACTTGAGGTATGGTCCGACGGCTGTCTGTCATTGCCTTTGGCTTCTAGAAGTCATATTGGTGGCACAATTTCGACTATCCATGATAAGACTCATAAGAAACAGGGTAAGATTACTAATCCTCATAAGTTGTGTGAAGGGCATCATCCCATTCACCTTTTTCCATACATGGATGAAGTCAAGAGAGTGTTGGACAACCATATTGTTTCTACACCCTGCCTTCCGGCTGGTTACCAGAAGCTGTCTTCGAGTCCTCTGCTAGTTGATTAAACGAGCGTCAAGATTCATCCTTGTTTGATCCCGTTCCCTCAGAAATTCAAATTCATGAATCTATTCTTGACCAACCATTGGTTGTGGAATCGGTTGATCTAGTCCCACCCATGGTTCATCAGGTCTTTTCCGTCGAGAGCAGATCTCATCCCCCTCAAGTTGTTCTTGTTTCTTCAGATTACTCGGACTTGGAGAAAGACTCTCCCATCCCTATAGTCAAATAATTTTCTCCTCTTGCTCCCATGATGGAGGTCCAGGAGGATTCTCCTCTTTTTCCAGTAACAGTAGGGGAAGACCATTTGAGTTCGATGGTACCCCCTCCAAGTAGTTTGGTCGCTTCCATCGATTGGAGCCGATTTGCAGGATACCGCCTTCCTTCTTATGTGCCTTTTGAGATTACGGTACAGGTCTTCAATATGGTCGTACCCAACACCATTATAGATGAAGGCACGTCTATTAGTATTTTTTCTTCCACTACTTGGAAATATTTTGGTTCTCCACCGCTTGTGCCTGTTACGCAAAATCTATTGGCATTTAACAGAGGAACCATTCAACCGTTAGGGATCCTTCCAAAGTTATCGATAACTTTGGGAGGGAAAACCGTCTATATAGACGTGATGGTGGTCCAAGGTCCCTTGGATTTTAATTTACTCCTGGGGCGTGACTATGCTTATGCCATGGGTGCACTTGTCTCCTCCCTCTTTCATGTGATCTATTTCGCACACAAAGGTCGGATCGTGACCATTGATTAGCTTTCATTCTTTGGTCCTGATATGGCAACTGGCCCACCAACATCTCTGCTGGATCTTTATCCGTTGGTTGTATCTTCCCCGCCACAGGTTAATTATGTGGCTACCTGTCTCGTGCCCGCATTCAGTGATAGTGTCATTGTGCATCGTGTGTTGGGGGCATTGGGTCCTGATTTTCGATATATTGTTCTCCCATCAGATGAGAACCTCTTGTATGCCATGACTTCTTATTCAACATGATGAGTTTTCATCGGAGCATAGTTCATTTTCTTGTGTCAAGCTCCTTAAAAAATGAAACAAGCTCTTTGGAGCAGAGTTTGTCTTCTTGTGTCAAGCTCCTTAAAAAATAAAACAAGGTGTCTTGAGGATGGTTCGTATTTTATGGCAACCTCGTTAAAAAATGAATTAGGTCACGAGGATAGTTATTTCAATGTGTCAACCTCATTAAAACAATGAAACATGTTCCTGTTCAATTCTAGTTTTTGATGTGATCTCGTGGAATCCCAGTCGTGTCTTTCTCTTGATCTTGTAATTTGAACCTTCACTCCATCTGCCTTTCATATGGACTGAAACTTGGGGGGCATATACCTCAAATTGAGTCACCATGCTGTTGGCATGCCTTTCAAACACAGTTTGTTTTTGTTTCAAGCTTGTATAAAAATGAAACCAACCTCAAGCAGATTTTCCTGTTTTCAAGCTTCTGTAAAAATGAAACCATAACCTTTTTACCCCTCTTGATTTCCATTTTATCAGCCTATTTTTCCAAATGTGCCTTGGTTTTCTCATTCTATCATCACCATCTGCTTGGTCGATCATATGCCTTCACTTGATTGTTTCACCCATTCCTGAGGAACTTCTGCAATGAGTGGTTTTATTAGCCAGCATCTTGACCTTTACTTGTTTTGAGCAGTTCCACCATCACCGAAACTAGTTGCTACCCTTAATACCACTCGTTCCTCTAGGAGGAGTCAACTTTCAGCTCTTTTTCCGACTCTTAAAAATTGAAAATATTTCCGAGACTCTTGTCGTTTTGAACTCGTTAAATGGCTACGAAACGATATCTACTCAGTATACGTTTACCCCTTTTTTGGGTTGGAATAGATTCTTTACGAAAAAGGAATACCTTAGCCTATTGCGACTAAGAGGTTCTTTCAGATATTGTTTTCTACCTTTTCGGATTTGAGAGACTATTTATGAAAAGGGCCATGCTGGAGTTTTATTTTCCTCCTTCTTTTCAAACTCTCTAAATATAAAAATATTCCGAGTTCTCCCTTTGTTAGACTCGTTAAACCCTAATGACATCAGAATTCGTCTCCATGATGTTACTCGAGTTCCTCCTTCCTAGGGCTCATAAAATGTACAAGGTTGGATTTGTTCGAAGGACAAACTTACATTACAAGCACATGTTATCCCCTTCAAGCTTGTTTTAAAAAATAATTGGGGTACTCACCAGAAATGGTGGGGGAAAATGGAACCAGTTTTAGTTATGTTGGCAGTATGTCACTCTTGAACATGGCACTTGTCTGCATTCATGTCGGGTTGGGTACATCTCAATTCGTCATTTTTTCCTCCATGGATTTGGGTAACCTCTTTTTACCTCTCATTTTCTCTTACCCACATCTTCATGACCTCATATTCCTTGATGTCAAATACTGCAAAATCCAGTGTCGTGTCGCTGATGTGTTCAAGAGAAGTTTGCCTCTACATTTTTCAACCTCCCTTTGATTCTTTGTTGGTCCTGATTCACTATCATCATGTTCCTCTCTCTCGTGTTGATGATTTGGGAAACATTATGGCCCTCCTTCGACCAGGTCACTTCCTGTCAACTTTAGCTCATTATCCAGGAATCTGATCTAGAGACTCCCTTTTGGTACCTTGGAGCCTGCATGCCTCAATGGCAGGTTCTTCGCATTCGACGTAAGGTCCACATCATTGGCCTTCGATTAGGTGATTCTGTGGGTGTTCGACGTCATATCATTGTTCACATTCCATGGATTGTACCTGTTGTACCTTGAGATCCATTGTCATTATTGGTGGTTTCTCTCGTGCCTGTTAACAACTTTAATCATTGGCTGGTAATCAAGTGATTTTCTTGCATGTTCGACTTCAGCTCATACATTCGCATGCTTGAATTTTTACTTTTTCAGGCCGAGATGGAGCGCAATACCCTGGGTTTTGTTTGATAAAATCCAGGTTGCGGGTTCTTGTGGATTATCATGACTTATTACATGACTATTTTGATTGGATGGTTGCGACCATACCTGATTCTATTTGTTGATCCTTACTTCTGGATGGCTGTGTCCATACCTCGGATCTCGGTTTTTATGTACTCTATTATGGTTGGTTGCACCCATACCACATGTTCCTGTATTGGAGATATCAATTGTATTTGTAATTGCAGGTTTTCCGAAAGCGGTGTTTAGTTCGAATGCGTTCTCATAAAGCATTTCGCCCCCTCTCCCTTGAACCTCATGCTTTAGGGGGCATCTGTTACACACCATTTTGTCACTATCCCTGCAATACCCATATCGCACATTGGAGGGTCATTTCTGTGACTAATAAGAAGTGTCATGCCTTGAAAAGACCATCATTACATCCCTTTACATGAGAGAGATATTCCTTCTATTGAAAATTCCCTGAGCAGAGCTTCAAAAACATAAAATTAATCTCAATTTACTTAACAACGCATTGGAACCATAATGATAACATTTATAAGGTCTAGGCTAGAGATGTTTTCCGGCGTCGTAAAACATAGCATCTATCGTTAAATTTTCTGTGATACATTCCGAGTGTGATACCTCACTCCACGTACGTAAGTATATCGTAGCTTGTCCATGTACTTTCAGGTATATCAGGTGATGTTACAATACGATAAGTATAAAGGGGTGCTCTCACTGTGTGATTTCGCATCAGACAACGCTAATACGAACTTGGGCCTCCACGTACCTTCGGCTATATTTTGGAGGACAAATTTAGGTTGCTATCCATCCATAGCAAACTGAGTCGGCCACCTTGTAAATTGTGATACACCGAACACAACATTCGGGGAGATTGCCTGCCCGTACTTCTTGGTTCACCAGGAGGTATTCTACAGTTCATAGTTTCTTAGTAAACCTTTTGCCTAGCACTAACCTTTTATTTTGTTTATTTTTTTTGGTCATAAAATAAATCAGTCATCGTGGAAGAATAAAATCCCTTTCCCCATCGTTCACGTAGACTTGCATTGAAACCACCTTTACCACTGGAAGTCACTTCTGCTCAGCTAAGACGACATCACTCTACCGAAACCTGTACCATCAGTACCTCTGGTGAAGCATCATATTCACATATATTAGATACAGCACAAGTTTTTTCTAAAAATCTTGGTTCATCTACTGTTGTCGAAACAAAGTACTCATAGCTACCCGTGATCATGATCCATCCAATCAATGACACCATACCTCCCAAACCTGACGTTGTTCAACTGGAAGTTGATCCGGATCCCATTGTGCTTTAGGGGGTAGTTGTTATTGGTAAAACTGGAAATTATCCCCATGACCAATGAAGTAAGGTCTATCATCCCCATATATTTTAGTTTTTATATTCCCTAAGTGGAGAAAATCTTGATCCCGAAGTAGAACAACCAGAAGTTGTTCCTGTATTGGTCACTCCACAATCTATTGTGGCCATTGAGTCTCCCATATCGCGCATTCAACCACCTAAAATATACTTCGGTCCTGATGGAAAAGTTCTTCCACCTAGTTTGATTTTGATTGAAGAAATAACACAAGACGAGACACCTTTAACTCCAACTCATTTTCGGTAGGAGCTTTAACTGTACGGGTATTTTCCTCAATCGCCTTCCTCTCCTTTTATTGATCTCATTTCACTTTGATTTCCTTTCGATTATATAAGGTATACACTATTTTTTTTCCATTGACTTCACCCATGTCATCATCTGGAATCCTATCTGGTTCCTACCTTATGATTACTGAATAGCTTGATCCTTTATTCACATCTTCAGTGCAATATCAAGCTGGTCCCATCAGTTATTCTCCTTGGTGGTCGGTGATTTCACAGAAATTAACCTCTGAAATTCCAAAATTCCACGAAAACCCTGGAGAAGACTCATCAATGCATGTTATAACTTATCATTTGTGGTGCTCATCAAACTCCTTAAATGATAACATTTTTAGACTACGTCTTTTCCAGCGCACACTCACTAGTCCAACTACACAATGAGGATATTATTTTACTGTGTCATCCTCGTTAAAAAATGAAATATGCTATGAGGATAGTTCTTTTACTGTTTCAACCTCGTTATAAAATGAAACAGGTCATGAGCATAGTTCTTTACCTATGTCAAGCACGTTAAAAAATGAAACAAATCCTCCCCTATAATGAACCCTCATTCCATCTAGCTATCAGTAACTAGTAATTTTCTCTTACAGGGGGAATTTGACATGTGCTCTTGCAGGGGGAACTCGAAACATTCTTACCAGTTGCACCCAATCAACAGCTGAAGTTCGGGGGAAAAAATAGGTTCAGAGCTCCAAAATGCAAATGGTAACTTTCAAATGGTAAAAATGAATATTAAATCTCTTTTAATTAGTCATTTAATTATTTTCAATTCATATTTATTGTTGTGACTATGGTTTTATTCAATTTTTATCATGAAACAGGTAATTTTAATCCATTTGATGTTGTTCTGAACAGGTTTGCAACTGATGAGCAGATTAGTCGTGCAGATTTATTTCAAGAATGATTTGCCCAAGATGCATACTTTTATCCTTATTTTTCGAGCATTGTTAAAAATAAAAAGGAATTGAAGTGCAATTTTACATCTTTTTCGAGCTTCGATAACAGCAAAAAAGGAACCTCTGGAGTCTTCTTTTAGCTCTTTTCAGACTCCGATAATCTGAAAATATTGTCGAGCACTTGTCTTTTCGAGCACATAAAAGTAAATGAATTGATATCTACTCATTATTAGTTTAACCCTTTTCCGGACTGAGATATATTATTTACGAAAAAGGAATGCCTTAGTTGAACATGACTAAGAGGTTCTCTTAGATATTATTTTACACTTTTTCATATCTGAGCGACAACTTTACGAAAAAGTACTTATGGATTTTTCTTTCGTCCTCTTTTTCAAACTCTCTAAATGTGAAAAAGGACCAAGATGTCACTGTCGTTAGGCTTGTTAAAACATAAAATAGCAACAGAGTTGTCGATCATGGAAAGAATTGAGTTTCATTCATCGCTAGACTCGTTAAATTATTAAATAACGATACAATATTCACCCGAAGGGTTGAATTATAGATCAAGAATATGTTAGCCTCCTCAATATTGTTAAAAAATAAAGAGGTACTAGTCGATAAATGACTAGGGAAAATTTGGGAAAATGAATAAATTTTTTTACTGTAGCAGGTCACTCTTGAACATGACACTTCACTCCATCATTGTGACTGTTTGGGTTGGGTAATCTTCTTTACAGTTCATTCATACCTATGGTTCATCATACCTTCACTTTGGTTTTGGGTCAATGCTGCCAACTCATCTCATTGTCGCCGATATGTTCAAGAGAATTCATCCAGTGAATACTCATCCTTATGCAATACTCATAAACCTTCATTCTCATGACAGTCATCCCTGAACATTGTTATATCAAGTCATACTTTGTCTCTGAAATCAGTAACTCTCGTTTAACAAAAAAGTGACTTCTTCTCGACGTCAAATCATCATCGAGGAATTTTACTTAAAATCATCATCTTCCAGTACCATGAGTCTTGTTACAGCATCGACAAGATCCTCGCTTTTGGACTTTTGACCAAAATATTTTATTTTATTTCGTTCGACATCAAATCATCTATTCACACCTTACAAAATGTACAGCAGTACCTTGAGGGCATTAACATAAATGGTGGTTCTCTTATATTTGTTAACAGCTCACATCATTGGCTGGTAATCAAATTATGTCTTACCATGTTCGACCACAAATCATATATTCACATGGCTAGAATTGTACCTGAACGATCGAGTGAATGAGATAAGAAGACCTTGGATCTAGTTTCAGCCATCCAGACTGTGATTTCAGGATTTTTGTACACATCATTTGTATGGTGACCTTACATACAGATCATCATCCAAACATGGGCCTATATCTATAGGCATGTCTGTATTGGGAAACATTCCAATGTAGATGAATTTCTGCACTATGTACATGTTATTAGATAGTTTATGTGTTGAGCATGGGAATGCCTTCCCTCAGAAATTATTGATCAAGAGGATATATCATGATGTAATTTATTGTAAGATTGATGCAGGTCACCACTCTGCTTCAGCTCCAGCCCATCACAGTGTAAATAATCTCATTTAAAAAATATTTTTATTATTATTCTGACTTCATGCTTTAGGGGGGAATTGTTATAGCTCAATTTGGGCACAATTCCCAATGACCTGGTTAAACTGGACATCATCCCCAGAACCAATGAATACGGTTTATCATCCCCTATCATTTCAGTTGCTACATGCCCCAAGACAAAGAACAAAAACAAATCATCCATGACTTCCATTGCAAGGTTTCCAAGATTTGAAGTACATGTTATATCACCTATGAGTTCACCAACACAACCTCTCAAGGGACTAAGTGCTTTTAATATGCAATCACCTCCATTCAAGGGTGCTCTGCAAAGCACTTCCCAACATTCAAGAGTGTGTTGGTCAATTGGGAGCGAAATTGTCATTGTTTCGGAATCTTCACATGGCCAGTGCCTTCTAGAAGAGTCCATAGGTGTCAAACTTAGAATCCATGTGTCCATTCAACACCTCTGAGATTGGGAACATGTCTTTCCTATTATTAGAAAGTCATCGATTGTGAAACTACCTTCATCTGATCTATAAATTGAACACAGATCCTATTGCTTGGTAAGGAAGAAATTTGGTAGAGAAATGTTGTTGGATTCTCAATTGAGTGTTTAATTTGAGTGATATGTTGCTCGAGAGATTTTCATTGTGATGAGGTTGGGATGATGTTGGAGTTGGTGACATCAAAACAATCGCTAGTTGTAACCTCCCCCTTCTATCCATTAATAAATATTGTTGCTCATTTTCCCACATATGTATCTTTATAAGCTTCTATCTTTCATATTATCGATTCTTAGATGATGTATATGTTTCATGTTTCATTGATTTAACTTATTAAGATAAATAGCCATCTGTCGATCAAAGTTGGATTGGAAGCTACAGCAAGAGCGACAGAAGGAGAATAGGAAGTTCTTTGACTCCAAGTAAGTTTCTCCATCTTTCTGTGTGTCTATTTACTCTTAGGAAAATTGTCTACAAAGTCTTTGATTTGTTGCTCTAAATGCATATCACCACATCTAGGAATGTGTTTTATCCATAATCCATAATTCCACATAATAGCAGGGTTTTAAAAATCCGTAATTGAAGTCGTATCCCTCACATAATGACACATCTTGACCAACACCTTGAACTTAGTTACCCTTTGAATTCGTTTAACTACTCAAGGAAATCTGGGATTGATTCTTACATATTCACTTGCGTAATTTTTGGATTTTGTTGGTGTTGACGGGAAAATTTGTCTAGCCAACAGCAGGGGATCTCCCCGATAAAAGGTCCCAATTAGACCTTGAACCGTTTGGAATAGGGATCTCGTCTGGGGTGTGGGTCTGGCTACCATTGATTTTCTTTGGGTCTCGCTTAAACTCTATAGAACAGTGGATGCACACCTAATCGAATGATACAAGAAATATGATTGATGCATTAAATGTACATGCAGCACTATGAGTAGCAAGAGGAAATAATAAAGCATGAAGACCGAAGGAAGTGTTGTTAACAACACTTCATTAGGGTCATGCTTGTAAACTGTTCTGACCGCAAAGGAAACAATTCCTCACGGCAAGAACACCCTTCACTTCCTAAAAGTTTTAAATGGAAACACAAATGCTAATAAACAAAGCCATCAGCGTTCGTTAAGAAAGTGAATTGAACTCAACCACCATTAACATACTCAGCAAACTGTTATGCAATTGTGATATGAATTAAATATACAGTTCCCTTAATCTAAAGACATTCAGAAACTGAAAACATAATACTCAATAGCGCTCGTACATATGACAACACCATATCCACAAAGGGATTTTTCAAAATGCTTGTATTCATGGCTAAATGTATAATCCTCTAGTAATACAATATACTCAGCTTGAGTCCCCCCAAAAAAAGAGATACTAAACAAGTTCTCGAAGGAAGTATTTATGGAGCAAATTTTTCCCTTTGGGGTCCCTGACTTTTCAGCTTCCCGACGGTTGGGTTGCCTTACGACCCAGTCTTGGACCATCTGCAACCTGCAACCTCAGCAGACATGCGACCTGCGACCTTAACAGATATGCGACCTGCGACCTCAACAGATATGCGACCTGCGACCTCAGCAAATATGCGACCTAATCACAGGGTCGCTGGGTCGCGCCGTCGGGCATTTAATGGGGATGCGACTTAGTGACCTAGAGACCTCTGCGACTTGTGACCTTTAGGAATATGCGACCTGCGACCTCAAGAAATTTGTGACCCGTGACTTCAAGCAGATTTGCAGATGTTGTAGCAGTATTCTCCATCTCATATTCCTTGCTTTGAAAACTGACCCTCTTGTTTGCTGGTAAAACTTGAGCTCGTTACGCAGACCAACAGCTTCCACCTGCAGTCACATAGCGTAGGTTACACGTCTTCATTGACGAATAATAATTATGGGGAAAAATTAATTAATTTCCCAAGCGAAAATGATAACTTTAGACCCCTGTGTGGTCAAGTATTGTGCCGCAACATGGCCTTCACTGAGCTCTGAATGTTTGCAGCGGAAACCCTTGACAAGATCAAATATCTTCTGCTTGTTCCATCTCCCACTACATGTGATGCATTTCTGGTTCCCATTTTGGTATTTTGGTAGCAGGATAGAATTGTACCATATAGCTCTCATGAGGGAGGTATGCATAGACCTCAGAAACCCCAAATAAATCTTGTGCAGCCCATAACAAGAAGTTTTTTGGGAAGCTCATGGTGCTCACGCGGCGCTGCCTTGGACACTATTTTGGTGTAGACCAGAGTTTCCTGCTTGAATGGGCGGACAACACTATTCCCTTCATCTTCCGCTCAGATTGGCTATAAATGGTCTCCATGGGACTGCGCCTTCTCTTCCCGGTGTGACCTTCTCCTACCACCAAATGCCGCATATGTGGCTATCATGAAAGCATTACATGCCCTTTAGCTTTTCGTGAGGGGAACCTGATATCGTTGCCACATGCATCCAAACTTATCCCAATCGGGAGACTTCACGACCCATATATGTTTACATTTGGTGGCAATTCATGGAATTAGGCGCGAGTTATGTCTTACTGAATAGCCCATATAATGCGTAGTTGTGGAGTTGTGTTTACACTTACGTTAGCCCATGACCTTCAACATGCTTCATAACGCCTAATCATCCTTTGTTCTATTCTTTAATATGACTTTGGCGTGCGTATGGCGAGAAATCATACCTTTGATCCTCGTTGAATAAGTCATGGTCTTAGAGAAGCCTCTCTTTTCTTGTGGGAACATTAAAAGTTAGGCTGTTGGACTTGATCAGATTATCGAAGCATCATGTGCACCCTTTATTACAAGTCGCAGCTTCTATTTGTCCCATAGATCAGCGACTCAGCGACCTGGAGGAGTCGCGCGACTTCATATTTATGTGGGTCACGATCTCAAAAGGGTTGCAGGGTTGCACTTCAGCTTTTCCTCGTAGATCTGCGACTCAGCGACTCGGACTGCACTTGCGACTCTATGGGGTCGCATAGTCGCACTCTCTGGCAAGTCGCACTTCATTAGTTTCGGGCATGCTGCGACTCAGTGACCTGGGCTGAGCTGCGACCTCCCTATGGTCGTGTAGTTTCATTTTTTCTAAGGCTCACAGACGCGTGGGAGGTTGATCTGCGATCTGACCATCTTCATCTATGTTTTCCCTTTGACCCCAAGCTGCCGCTACCATCAATCTGTGTCTCCATCATACGTTTCACGCATGCATTCACCATTAGCGTTGAGGTGAACCGTTATGTTGTGCCAACGAGCCTCCAAAGGGTTAGCGAACCTGTTATGTAAAATAAATCATATTCATGGCTGCAGCATCTTTTACGGTTACCCATCAGAATAACTTCCCTATGCAGAGTGCGCAGCTTAACATGCATTCGACGAACGTCTCGCGCAGTGTCAGAATGACCGTTTGAATGTTATGAGAGAATGTCATGTCTCTGCTGAAACTTTAACGTTATCCAAATTCTTTGTTGTGTATGATATGGCATCTCTTTTTATGTGCAAGACATCTGCGTTTAATACGCAAGGAATCTCCATTCGTTATGTGAGAACTTTTGTCCTTTTACATTAACGGCATTATCATAAAATGCTTTCAGATGTCCAGCGCCTTCCCGTTTCATTGTGTGATGGATGTGTTCCCGTGTTATCAGCCTCCATCTGATATGGTTTGTGTTGTTTAAAACATAGGCTGTGGATTATGTGATTTTACAGCTTTGTCCACCATGGTTTTGTTATAACCTTTCATCGTGCTTCAAACATGCATTTCGACCACTACATGCTCCAAATGTTTAAACACAAATTCTGACTGCTACATGCATATATCTACTCCAAACGTTCACCATAGGTTGTAAATTGCGTTGATTTGTAATGTCTTGATATAGTTCTGCATCCTTTTGATTATAACTGCTCGACGGTTGTTATAGCGTTGCCGTCGTAGGAGTGTTGTAACGTTCCGATTTATGAATTTGGCCACTATTATTTCCACTCCAAATGTTTCACCGTAGTTCGAAACTCCATCACTGTAAATCTTGCATCCATTTGCACGTGTTGATGTAGTTCTTATCCACTCTTTAGTTGAAAGGTTTGACCGCCACGTATACATATAAACATTTACGTTTGGCTCCATGCAATGTAAACATTGAACGTTCAATCGCAGTGATCGCATGGCGCCATGTGGAAACACGACTTTGGACCACTGAATATATATATATATATATATATCTGCTCCAAAATTTTTAGCATAGGTTGAAAACTCGTCATCGAAACCTTTGCGCTCATTTGAAACTGTCTGCATGGTTGTACTCCACCATCTCCTATGGTTTTGAAGCCATATGCTCTCACGCCTTGTTTTAATTATACAACATTGATCATACAAATGCTTCTTGTTTTGAAAGATCGAGAGTTGAAATCTACTACTCAAGCCACATTGATGGCCCTTTTAATATTAACCCTTTCTATCTTGTGGTTCTAGAGACTCTCTTTGCATATGCATCAATGTGCCTGGCTACCAAAAGGTGTATGCATTTACACATGACCTTTTAGGTTCAATTTCAAATTCTCCATCTCTTATGGTCTCACATAGACAAAATTTATGGATATGTAAGAGCAGAGGAGACTAGGGTTTTAAGGCCCTTTCATTCCTCCACATTGTACTCCTCACAGCATAATAATTCCACACTATGTAGCTCAAGATTAATAAATGTTGCTTCTCAAAGGTGCGTTCACATATTTGAAACTCTGTCATTGGCTTGCCAACACCAACATGTGTGTTCTCACACTGCTGCTCGACAAGAAAACGCCCTGAATGAGATTTTCATTCTATGTAAATCTTCTGAGTCCACTTTGTTCACCTGGGCTATACTTCGGGCCAGACTCGTCGGAGTGGTGAAATATGTTCCTTTGTGGGCACCCATCGACATTTAGATGGTATTGTGCAGGATCTCAAAAACTTCCTTGAAGGTGTGACACCTGCCATCTCGGAATATAGACACTCCATTCGGCTCATACGTAAGCCTAGATCATAGAAAATTCTTCTAGTTTATGTGAGATGGCATCCGGTAGTGACATTTCCAAATGAAGCATTTTTAAGTATCTGGTGCGCACTGGTGAAGAAATCCTTTTGCATCAGTGACATAAAAGGTTCTTTCTCTGATCAACATGTATCACACCATCCTCCTTTTAACAGTACTAGTCATTTGCTCCTCCTCCTCCTTTATTCCGCAACTTTGGCCTTGTTGTTGAGCTCAATTTTATTCCCTCAATGTTATGATAAGATTGAGGAGTTTGTCACCCGTGGGGTCGACTTGTGTGGAGCATTACAACATCACAATTAATCTTTGATAATGATGGCCCCATATAAAACATATGAGATTAACAAGCTTAAGAGAGGTATTCAAACAACATTCTTAATGACCCACGGCGAGAGGGCCTTTAATCGTCAATACACAAAAGGTTTCCATTCAAATGTATGCACGGCGATCTCATTACACATGGCGCGACTGCAGTAAGAGTGTTCGAGCGTATGTGGGATGATCCCTCCCACATATGGCGTGATTGCAGCAACAACATCTGATCAGGATGGTGAGAAAGCTCATAAGGGGTTGGGGATAGGTCGGTGGGATGTCACTGACTGCAGGTCGAGTGAAAGACTTTAACGCCTAAGCGAGTAGAGGGGGAACCCAAAATTTTAAATATACCCCAAAATTTTGGGTGTTGTTGTAGCGGCTACAAAAGTTGGGAAACATGGTCAACTTGGCGCAGAGGAAATATCGGCCTCGATATCCTCGTTAAAAGCGATGTGTCTCTTCTTATTTCTCCACGCAGACTTCTCAATTTCTTCACCTATTTCTTATGCAATTTCTTCTATGCTCAAGGCTTCTCTGACTTACGTAGACCTCTCTTCAATTTTTTTGTTTCTCATGCATGTTCTCTCCTTCCATGAGGGTTATTCTTACGTTGTGTGAGTGCATAGTGTTACTATCATCTTCTAAGCTTAATTTTTGTTTTGATGGTGGAAGAGACTATTACACAGAGAAATTTTGTTTGTTTGAAAATTTTTTGACTGTTTTTCTTTGCTCTCCCAACTCATACTTAGTCCTTTGTACTGGTGGCTACCTATGTGTCACATTTTGACTACGTTCTATGTTTTATGATGACGTTACTTGAGTTACTCCTTCCTAGGGCTCATAAAATGTACTAGGTTGGATTTTTTCGAAGGAAAAACTTACATTACAAGCATATGTTATCCCCTTCAAGCTTGTTTTAAAAAATAATTGGGGTACTCACCAGAAATGGTGGGGGAAAATGGAACCATTTTTAGTTATGTTGGCAGTATGTAACTCTTGAACATGGCACTTATCTGCATTCATGTCGGGTTGAGTACATCTCATTTTGTCATTTTTGCCTCCATGGATTAGGGTAACCTATTTTGACCTCTCATTTTCTCTTTGCCATGTCATCATGACCTCAGATTCCTTGATGTCAAATACTTCCAAATCCAGTGTCATGTTGCTCATGTGTTCAAGAGAAGTTTTCCTCTGCATTTTTCAACCTCCCTCTGATTCTCTGTTGATCCTGATTCACTATCATCATGTTCCTCTATCTCGTGTCGATGATGTGGGAAACATTATGGCCCTCCTTCGACCAGGTCACTTCCTGTCGACTTTAGATCATTATCCAGGAATCTGATCTAGAGACTCCCTTTCGGTACATTGGAGCCTGCATGCCTCAATGTCAGGTTCTTCACATTCGACGTAAGGTCCACATCATTGGCCTCCGATTGGTTGATTCTACAGGTGTTCGATGTCATATCACTATTCACATTCCATGGATTGTACCTATTGTACCTTGAGAGCCATTTTCATTATTGGTGGTTTCTCTCGTGCCTATTAACAACTTTCATCATTGGCTGGTAATCAAGTGATTTTCTTGCATGTTCGACTGCAACTCATATATTCGCATGCTTGAATTTTTACTTGTTCAGGTCAAGATGGCGCGCAAGACCCTGGGTTTTGTTTGATAAAATCCAGGTTGCGGGTTCTTGTGGATTATCATGACTTATTACATGACTATTTTGATTGGATGGTTGCGAGCATACCTTAGTCTATATGTTGATCCTTACTTCTGGATGGTTGTGTCCATACCTCGAATCTCAGTTTTTATGTACTCTATTATGGGTGGTTGCGCCCATACTACATGTTCCTGTATTGGAGATATCAATTGTATTTGTAATTGTAGGTTTTTCAACAGCGGTGTTTAGTTCGAATGCATTCTCATAAAGCATTTCTCCCCCTCTCCCTCGAACCTCATGCTTTAGGGGGCATATGTTACACACCGTTTTTTCATTGTCCCTGAAATCCCAATCTCACACATTGGAGGGTCATTTCTATGAGTAATAAGAAGTTTCATGCCTTGCAAAGACCATCATTACATCCCTTTACATGAGAGAAATATTCCTTCTGTTGACAATTCCTTGAGCAGAGCTTGAGAAACATAAAATTAATCTCAATTTACTTAACAACGCATTGAAACCATAATGGTAACATTTAGAAGGTCTAGGCTAGAGACGTTTTTCAGCGTCGTAAAACATAGCATCTATCGTTAAATTGTCTGTGATACATTCCGAGTGTGATACCTCACTCCACGTACGTAAGTATATCGTAGCTCGTCCATGTACTTTCAGGTATATCGGGGGATGTTACAGTACAATAAGTATAAAGGGGTGCTCTCTGTTGTTCGGATAAATCGTTCTTGCGGACAAGACCGATCTCCCTAGTGTCAGAAGACAATCTAGCAACAAACGAACAACTAAGTTTGTCTTTCTCTAGATATATTCGTTTTGCAATTAAATGTTATGAAGGTGTCGATCCTACCTTAGATCCAAATGCTTATTTGTGGTCGCAATGCTTCTGTTGCATCAATAATCCTTCGTCGTAACAAGGGCCCTTTTGTCACAAGAAAGTATCATCTTTCGTTGATCTGCAATCACAAACAAGAAAATATCAATAGCACCTGTATAACAAATAATCATAAAACATACCTATCATAGTGATCAAGGAATCTATGAAATAAACGATCAAACGACAGCTTATTGAAATAAAAAATCGAACGACAATTTATTGAGAAAAAACAGAACTTGATTGTATTAATCTTAAAATATACGGAAGAACCTTACAACCTTAGCCTTGATGTTCGAAAGGCCTTCCCGGGGTCCGAAGCAGGAATCTCCTCTACTTTGATAAGTCTTGCACTCTTCCTCCAGAAGCACAAAGAGGTATGTGATCTTTCCTCTCAAAAGCTCAGTAGAAGGAAATCTAAATCTCAACAGCACTTCAGCTCAAAAATATTCTCCAAAAACTTCAATCCTCAATCTCCAAAATCTCCATCAAAACTTAACCCAAAAGGCTACCCAATGCCTCCTTTTATAGAGCAGATGAGGAGGTTAGGATTCCACCATTAAAGGGATAGAACCCTCCTTCAAAGGGATAGGCTCCTCACATCAAGGGATTAGTTCCTTAAGGTGTGGGATACATGCACCTTACTAAAGCGTACTCATCCCCAAAAAATCTCATCCAGAACCTTCTAGAATTGACCAAAATTCAACTTTTTTGGTTTAATTTCGCGCTTCTTTGACTTTACAGGGGTCCGCACCCATTACACAAAGGACGTGCGGTATGGTTCCGCAGGCAAGCTGAGATTTAGGTGCGGGACCGCAGGGAATGCATAGAGAAAGTGCGATACCAATTCTTAGGGGATTTTAGGGATTTTTCTCTGATTTTCAAGGTTTGGAATGAGGAACAAAGGTTGTAAGACTTGCAGAGGAGGCATGTATGAGTGTTAATGAGCTCATACAGTTAGCAGAATGTCAAGGTGACAATATTTAGTGTAACACTCTCATTGTTCGGTTTCGCATCAGACAACACTAATACAGACTTGGGCCTCCATGTACCTTCAAGTATATTTTGGAGGAAAAATTTAGGTTGCTATCCATCCATAGCAAACTGAGTCAGCCACCTTGTAAATTGTGATACACTAAACACAGCATTCGGGGAGATTGCCTGCCCGTACTTCTTGGTTCGCCAGGAGGTATTCTGCAGTTCACAGTTTCTTGGTAAACCTTTTGCCTAACACTACCCTTTTATTTTGTTTATTTTTTTTGGTCATAAAATAAATCATTCATCATGGAAGAATAAAATCCCTTTCCCCTTCGTTCATGTAGACTTGCATTGAAACCACCTTTACCACCAGAAGTCACTTCTGCTCAGCGAAAGCGGCATCTCTCTACCGAAACCTGTACCATCAGTACCTCTGGTGAAGAATCATCTTCACATATACCAAAGTAGGAAAAATTTGTTTCTAAAAATCTTGTTTCATCTACTATTGTCGAAACGGAGTCCTCACAGCTACCCGTGGTCACGATCCATCCAATCAGCAACACCATACCTCCCAAACCCAACGTTGTTCAACTGGAAGTTGATCCGAATCCCATTGTGCTTTAGGGTGTAGTTTTTATTGGTAAAACTGGAAATTATCCACAGGACCAATGAAATAAGGTCTATCATCCCATTATATTTGAGTTTGTATATTCCCTAAGTGGAGAAAATCTTGATCCTGAAGTAGAACAACCGGAAGTTGTTCCTGTATTGGTCACTCCACAATCTATTGTGGCCATTGAGTCTCCCATATCGCGCATTCAACCACCTAAAATATACTTCGGTCCTGATGGAGAAGTTCTTCCACTTGGTTTGATTTTGATTGAAGAAATACCACAAGGCGAGACACCTTTAACTCCAACTCATTTTCGGTAGGAGCTTTATTTGTACTGGTATTTTCCTCAATCACCTTTCTCTACTTTTATTGATCTCATTTCACTTCGAGTTCCTGTCAATTATATAGGGTATACACTATTTTTTGTCCATTGACTTCACCCATGTCATCATCTGGAATCCTATCTGGTTCCTACCTTATGAGTACTGAACAGCTTGATCCTTTATTCACATCTTCAGTGCAATATCAAGTTGGTCCCATCAGTTATTCTCCTTGGTGGCCAGTGATTTCATAGAAATTACCCTCTGAAATTCCAAAATTCCATGAAAACCCTGGAGAAGACTCATCAACGCATGTTATAACTTATCATTTGTGGTTCTCATCAAACTCCTTAAATGATAACTCTATTAGACTACATCTTTTCCAGCGCACACTCACTAGTCCACCTACACAATGAGGATATTCTTTTACTGTGTAAACCTCATTAAAAAATGAAATAGGCTCTGAGGATAGTTCTTTTAGTGTTTCAACCTCGTTAGAAAATGAAACAGTTCATGAGCATAGTTCTTTTCCTGTGTCAATCTTGTTAAAAAATGAAACAAATCCTTCCCTATAATGAACCCTCATTCCATCCAGCTATCAGTAACCAGTAATCTACTTAGGTGAATTAAATGAAGCTTGGGGCACATCTGCTCTTACAGGGGGCATTTGACATGTGCTCTTGCAGGGGGAATTTGAAACATTCTTACCAGTTGCACCCAATCAACGGCTGAAGTTCTGGGGAAAAAACAGGTTCAGAGCTCCAAAATGCAAATGGTAACTTTCAAATGGTAAAAATGAATATTAAATCTCTTTTAATTAGTCATTTAATTATTTTCAATTCATATTTATTGTTGTGACTATGGTTTTATTCAATTTTTATCATGAAATAGGTAATTTTAATCCATTTGATGTTGTTCTGAACAGGTTTGCAACTGATGAGCAGATTAGTCATGCAGATTTATTTCAAGAATGATTTAACCAAGAAGCATACTTTTATCCTTATTTTTTGAGATTTTTTAAAAATAAAAAGGAATTGAAGTGCACTTTTATATCTTTTTCAAGCTTCGATAACAGAAAAAAAGGAACCTCTGGAGTCTTCTTTTAGCTCTTTTCAGACTCCGATAATGTGAAAATATTGTCGAGCACTTGTCTTTTCGAGCTCGTAAAAGTAAATGAATTGATGTCTACTGAGTATAAGTTTAACCCTTTTCTGGACTGAGATATATTATTTATGAAAAAGGAATGCCTTAGTCGAACATGGCTAAGAGGTTCTCTTAGATATTATTTACACTTTTTCGGATCTGAGCGACAAATTTACAAAAAATTAATTATGGATTTTTCTTTCATCCTCTTTTTCAAACTCTCTAAATATGAAAAGGGACTAGGCTGTCATTGTCATTAGGCTTTTTAAAACATAAAATAGCGACAGAATTTTCGATCATGGCAAGAATTGAGTTTCATTCATCGCTAGACTCGTTAAATTATTAAATAATGATACATTATTCACCCAAAAGGTTGAATTATAGATCAAGAATATGTTACCCTCCTCAATATTGTTAAAAAATAAAGAGGTACTAGTTGACAAATGACTGGGGAAAATTTGGGAAAGTGAATAGAAATTTTTACTGTAGCAGGTCGCTCTTGAACTTGACACTTCACTCCATCATTGTGACTATTTGGGTTGGGTAATCTACTTTACTGTTCATTCATAACTATGGTTCATCATACCTTCACTTCGGTTTTGGGTCAATGCAGCCAAAAACCAATGAAAGAAAACATAGAGTCAGCTCATGTCTGAGGCGGGCATACCCATGCTCAGTCAAAAATATATCCATATAGAAAGTACATAATAGATCCAGAATGTATACAAGTATAGCTGAACTGAAAGTACATAATGAATCATCTGAGCACGGCCCGGAAGTACAAGTCGGAATCGATGTCCAAGTATCACATATAGAAAAACTGATCAATAATGTTGAAAATGGATGTCTGATCACAAAAGTAACTGAATCTCCAGGTACCAAATCATAAGGGGTGGAACAGATGGTACAATCACGCAACTCAGGATCCAACATATAGGATGCTGTTGTACTGACACTGCAACATATAAGGGTGGACGACATCACTAGCAGAAACTAAAAGGACTGTCAAAGGTGAATCGAAAGATGTTGATGCAACCTGAGGTCTTCACCGATCGCTATGGCACAATTCTACACAATGGGAATAAATGAGTTGAAGTCGACCATGTGAGAAATCGTTTGATTATCGGTCAATAATGTATACCGTTAACAAATGCGATACAACCCATCGATAATGAAAATGAGTGTCAAGGTGCCCCAGTACAATCTAACAAGTGTGAATGAATGAGTTGAAGTTGAGCACTTGGAAGAATCTACCAATTAGGTGGCAATGATGAATACCCACTGTCGATAGTGAAGAGTCTGCCACTGATGACTGCAAACCCTAAGGTACTGACAAAAGACTCTAGACCTTATTCCCAGAGCAATGAGTCAGAGTCGATGGGAACAAATCTGCTGGAAGGAAGGCATTAAGGCATCCCACATCAATCTAGCGCGAGTGTAACCCGCAGGCCAAGATTTGGAAGGAATCTGATGAGGCAGAGTGACGGAACCAAACCGAAGTATGTTTCCAACATGCACAAGATGAAGCTAATGCACGGAAGAAACCCTTTGAACCAACCAATAATGAAAGCTGACACAGAGGTGAGATATCCACTGATAAGGTCAAATGGAGATCAAGGTACTGCACGAATCCCAAGTGTGATAATGTATGCTAACGTCGAACACAAGGAAAACACTCAGTCAAAGACCCATAATGATGATCAAATGCTGAGCACGAGGTCACCTATCAATGATGGAAATAGGGCCAGGGTGCGGCTCTAGGTTTACTCTCAGAGCAATATGTCGTAGTCGATAAGAGACAAACCCGCCAGCAAGAATTCAATGGAGACCTTCTCAAACCAGCATGAGCAGAAGACCAAAACATCTGATGTGATAGAACAATATACTGACAATATCGGGAAGGCCGACTGAATAATGAGTCAAGAGACACCGCAGAATGGCTGACTCTGGTTAAAATTCCCTTGAACAAAAGCACGAATCGTGATGACCATGGCAGTAAAAATGACACTGTATAAGTTTTTTATGTAGGAGGCAAAAACAAACTCTCCATATGATTGGAAGAGATAACCAACCGGGGGAGGACTGACCAGTGAAACAAGGGAAAAAGTTGAACCTAGGTCAAAACTAAAACCATCCCAAATGAAGGAAATATATGACTGTATGTGCTTTGTTCAAGGGTGACAAACTGATACTGTACTGCCATCAAATTATGAAGTAACATCCCGTTCCCACTCTTTTTGTCATTTTCAATTTTTTTTGTCTTTTTCATATAATAAGCCTGAAAAGAATAAAATAATGCTATGGTAAAATGGATAGAACGAGTATCAAGAAATAGATGCCCTAGTTCCTGGGATAGGAACGATCCTATGCTCAATGCAAGGTGGCAGAAACTCGTAAGTGATACTCAAAGGAATGTTCCATCCATGAGTAAAAAGGGTGTCAAGTTGCGATAGCTAAGTGCACGTAATGGTTAACTTGTCCAGACAGTCAAGGTCAAAATATGGCTTAAACATCGAGTCCAAATGAAGCTGGCTAAAGGCCAGGATAAACAAGTAGCCAATATGCAATGCAGTAATACAACTCAATGACACCAGGGAGCCTCTAGGGTAATAGCCAGAAAAAATGATAGTGAAGAAGAAGAAGAATGAAGCTTCAACACATAAGTCATGGCGGGACTAAAGAGGACTCTCGAGCCTACATGAAACGTAGCATGGGCAATAAGTGCTAGCGAGGAACTAACTAGGAAGCCCATGTAAAGGAAGGCTCTACCACCAAGTCATGATTAAATAATTGGCGAGTGAAATGGGTGAAATACTCATGACCTGATGGGATCGACCCTATGGCAAGTGATCAGAATGGAGGCTTGTATGCAAAATGAAACGGAAAATGGATTTCCTAATTTATATGCCAATGAAGATCATATGTCTGCCATGACAAGTCAACAGTCATGGATCAAAAACCGGAACAATATCAACTTCATCAAAATGTACCTAAGAATATACCAATCTTGACACTTACAAGCATCCGAGTTATGCAGCTTAAGATAGATTGAAAAAATAAGCATAACAAATTTTTGCAAAAAATTTCAATTTTTGGGCATAAATACACATGTTACCTCATATTTGGTTCATTGTTACTTGCTGATTTAAGAAAAAGAGCTCTAGAGAAAAACCCTCTTTCGTCAAAACAGGGGCAATCAGTGGTCAAACTTCACCGAATCAGTCAGGTAAGCTCTTAATCCATCATTATTATCAATTTTTTCCATTAATAGAGTTAAAATTTGGAAATTTCACCGTAAAAAAGATTTTTATTTATTTAGGGCTCTGCGCATATGCGGGTTTGTATGGACCAAACCGCATATGATACGCGACTGTCTACAGGGTAAGTCGCATATGCGCAACCCGTGATGTAAAAAAAATGCATCTAATGAACAAATAAATGAATTTTTCAGGATGACCATCACTTGGAGGGAACATGAGCATAGTGCAATTGATAATGAAGTGATTCAAGATCAACAATTGCTCAATATCCTCTGAAATTGCGGATTGCTAAATTTTTTCAAAATTCCAAACATGAAAAGTAACATCCGGTTGCTTGAAATGCTGGTAAATTACTGGGAACCAGAGGAATATTGCTTCGTGATAGACCAAATGCCTATAGACATAGAGGTGGAAGACATCTACTTCATTACTAAACTCTCACGAAGGGGAGACCTAGTAGATTTTCACGGCAAGCCTTTGGGAGGGCTTACGATGGATGACTATGTCCAGGTCTACTATGTAGAGGGGTCCAAAAAAGTAGGGACTCAGATTTCCATAAAATATTTGAGAGATCTAAACATGAAGATTCTCCTGTTTGCCATTGGCAGGGTAGCAGGATCTGCTTCCTTACATCAGGCATCCAAGACCCAGATGAGCATAGCTGTGGAATGCCTAGTTCACCTGTATGATTGGTGTACAACTCTGTTAATCAACATGAAGCAACAACTGACTTCCATCCGGAAAGAAAAAATAAAGAATTTCGAGTATGGAACCATTTTGATGACATTATTCTTTGAGAAGATTCATGGGCTTCTACCCAAAGTGATCTCTTCAATCAATAGCCCAAGAGACCCAAGAATTGCCCGATGGGCTGATCTGATGAAGAGACTGGGGGGAAGTCAAGTTCCCCAAACCACCTGGGATGACAATTTCTTCCAATGGTGGGAGGAACAAGTCATAGCAGTGGAAGAATACCCCTATGCTGGGATGGATTTCTGCGGTGATCCAAACCTCGTCCTTCCACCTGGCGTGGCATGGGGTGCAATCGGTGAGATTGCAATTTTTTAATTTATATGATTTTTTGATGATTTTTTCAATATATGTGAAAAAATGTGAAAACAAGACATGTTTTTTGATTGGATTCAAAATGAATTACAATATTATGATGACCATGATACAGATATTGGACCAGTACATCTTGAGGGCTACCCATGGCACAAGCGCCGCAAAGGCAAGGCAGATATTGAAGACCCAGGCAAGACCCTCCATGTTATTCAGAGGAACTTGGAGGGTTTGACTCACCAAGTGCCTATGGCTACTGTGGAAGATCTACCTAAGGCTATCCAGAGATGGGTAGTGGGAGTAGCATGTGACTGGGTGTGATTATTCTATCGTGTCACTACTGCGATCGTGTTCTATAGGAACACAAATATTGGGCAGGGACCACAGGAGTAGATAGACATGATTACTGGATGACTGTATATTTTTTATACTGAACATGATCAAGCATAAGCCCTAATTTTGTATGACTTATGGATCCAAATTTTGTATAGTTTTTTTAACACTCTGATGATATGTATATACAGCGATTTATGATGCGATGTGACAAATGTATAAAAAATGCATGATGTTTTTGATGATTAATATGCCAATCAATTGCTTGATTAGCTAATGAGTCTGCCATCCAATTGTCTGCTCAAGGAATATGAATGAATATTAAAAAATAAAATGATCGTTGTAACAAACGTACCCTCAAAAATAACCAGAATAAAAATGGATCTGGAACTCGATAAGTATTGTTCAACTGCGACACCACCAGCTGGGAGTCCAAGAAAACTACCAACGAATCAACACCCAAAGATATTGCCTCCGAGAGTAGATAAATAACTACAGTGTACTCTGCTACATTATTGGAAGTAGGACCAATGTAGACTCCTCTTGATACTAATAGCTGACCGGATGGATAATGAAGCACCCAATCCGCGGAAGCCAAGTTCCGGGTGTGTCTACTAGCACCATCGGCGAAACCATAATGAATCATGACATTCGACACAACCTGCCAAAGCAGATCAAAAACATCACCATCACATCAAAGACCAAAAACAAACTAGATATGTACAAAAAAAAACTAACTATATACAAAAGCAAAATGCCAGGCCGAAGCCTACGCATAATACCTTTTCAAATAGAGCCCATTTCTGGGCTCCGCCAACTCATTTCCTTCAAAATCAACCAAGGCATACGCTCCTTTTTTAAGGACTCTTTTAACGATGAAGGGGGCATACCACATAGACTTAAACTTTCCTACGCCCAGGGCATCCTTCTCTTGGGCATAGACCAAAACAAGGTCGCCTTCCGAGAAAACCCTAGGTTTGACCGCCTTATCATACTGAGCTTTGAATCGCTTCTTATGTGCCTCATTCATCGTGGCGGCATCCCAATGCTGCTCATCAAGATGTTCCAAATGAAGGAGACGTTCTTCAACACTAGAAGTGTCAAGAAGAAGCTCAACAGCTAACTTTAGAGAAGGAATCTCACATTCAATGGGAAATATGGATTCCAGCCCGTAAGCCAGTTGAAACGGAGTAAAGCCAGTTGCAGTTTTCACTGACGTTCGGTATGCCCAAAGTGCTAGATACAACATGATATTCCAGTTGGATCGAGCTTTATCAATCGTCCTTTGAAGAATGGTCTTCAAGGATTTTTTCATGGCTTCCACTTGCCCATTGGCCTGAGGATAATAAGGAGACGAATGCTCCTGCTGGAAACCTAATTTTAGAGCCAATTCAGCCATCATGCTATTCTGAAAATGACTGCCATGATCAGTGAAAGTCTCTCTAGGAATACCAAAACGAGAAATAACCTGGTTGAAAATAAAAAGAGCTATTGTCTCACCATCATTCCCAAAAGTAGGCATAGCCTCAACCCACTTCGTAAAGTAGTCTACTGCTACAATAATGTACTTGTGAACTTTAGCCGAAGGCAGGTTACAAGTAGTATAATCAATACCCCACTTTGTAAAGGGACAGATAGTAATGACTGGAAAAAGCGGAGCTGGATGAGCGCGCATTTTTCGAGTATAGACTTGACATGGATGACACTTTTTGACCGACTCCATACAATATTTGAAAATTGAAGGCCAAAAGTAACCAGCACGCAAGATTTTTTGGGCTGTAGCAAGCCCAGATAAATGACCACCACAAGCTCCACTGTGGCAATCATTCAACACAGCCTCAGCTTCTTCGAGGGTTAAGCAACGTCTCAGGATTGAATCAACCCCTCGACGGTATAAAGCATCACCAATAATTAAGTAATTTTTAGCCAAGTGATGCAATTTACAGCGCTCATCTTTCGAAAAAGTAGAGGGAAACTTCGCAGTCTGAATATACACAATGATATCCCCATACCAAGGATCCTTTGAAGAGATGAGAAACAAATGTTCATCCAGGAAGGATTCATCATAAACTATCTCTTCTCCATATGGCAACTCAGAGATTAATTCTGCGAAAACTAATGATTTTTTGGACTTGGTAGATATAAACTCAAGATCAAATTCTTGCAAAATCACAATCCATCTATTGTATTTGCCCCCAATCACTTGCCTACTGAGAAAAAACTGAAATGGATTGGCTACTGCCAAAACATAAGTTTTTCGTAGAAGAATATAATTTCTGAGTCGCTGTACAGCATGAACAGCTGCTAAAGCCAGTTTCTCTATCAGAATATACCGAAGTTCGGGTCCTACCAAGCCTCAACTAAGATAGTATATAACATGCTCTGCAAGAGCATCGTCCTCCTAAACCAGAACCATACCGATGGTAGATTCTGCTGCTGCAATATACAAAAGAAAATCCCTGCTATAATCAGGTGGACTCAATATAGGAGCAGAGTTCAATGCTTTTTTCAAAGCATCAAATGAGCGCTGAGCGAAGTCATCCCAAAATAATGGAACTCCCTTCTTCAACAATCTCATAAATCCTTTGGTAACTTTCGCATAATTTATGATAAATCTCCGAAGAAAATTATCTTTTCCTTGTAGACTTTGAAGTTGACGAATAGACGACGGGGGAGGCAACCAAAGTATTGCCTCAACCTTGAAGGGATCTACCCTAATCCCTTCTATAGACACTATGAATCCCAATAACCGACCGGATGTAACCGCGAAAACACACTTGTTCGAATTCAACCTAATCTTGTAGAAACGACATCGTTTAAATACTTGACAGAGGTGAGCAGGATGATCGATTCTCTTTCGAGAATGAGCAGCTAAATCATCCAAATATGCCTCAATAATATGTTTGATGTCATGGAAGGCATATGAAATGGCCCGCTGAAAAGTAGCCCCAGCATTTTTAAGAACAAAAGGCATTTTCTTGTAAGAAAAATTACCCTAGGGACAAATAAAGGCAGTCTTATGCTGATCTTCAGGACGAATAGTAATCTGATTATATCCAGAGAAACCGTCTATGAAGGAGAAAATCTCATTACCGGCACACTCACCGATAATCTGATCTATAGATGGTGTGGGGTAATTATCTTTTGGACATGCTTTATTAAGGTCTCTGAAATCAATGCAAACTCGAATTGTTCCTTGTTTTTTATCCAAGGGAACAGGATTCGAAACCCATTCAGTCAAAGCAACAGGGAAAATAAATCCTGCCTTAAGCAGCTTCTCCACCTCGTCTTTGATAGCTACAGCCTTCCTAGGATTGACCGGACGAAGCTTTTGCCTCACGGGCTTAGCATTTTCGTAAGTCTTGATCTCATGTTGGACAATAGATGGATCTATACCAGGAATTTCCTCATAAGAACAAGCGAACACATCCCTAAACTCTTTAAAGAGATCGGTGTAAATCTGAATCTCTTCAGGGGGAACATTCAGCTCCAATGAAGACATTCTCTATAACATTGGGATCCATGGAAATTTTCACCAAGATAGTTGGAGAAATCATTTCCATGTTCCCTTCAGCATATACCTGTGCTGGTGCTAAAGGGTTCGGGACTGGGTGAACAGGACCAAGAGATAAAGGACTTGGAAAACTTGATTCAACTTCGCTCAAATCAAGTAAAAAGTAAGACCAATGATGAAAATAATCCCATAGTCTATCTATACCAGTTATAGCTTCAAGGATGGCCTCTTCAGATGGAAGAGTGGTATCAAGGCAATCCTGGGCGGAAGAAGAACTAAGTATCCAAGTCAGAGCCACATCGCCATCCAACTCCTCTAGATAAAGAGAAGCTGGAATGGACTTTTCAGAGTCAACAATAGATTGATAAGAAATCTCGGCTGTAGACATCGGAAATGCCATTCCACCCACATTTCCTTCCGCTAATGTGGAAGTAGGGGCAGGTAAGGTCCAAGGGTCCAAAAAATAATGAGTTCTGAAGAACTCTCTTCGAATAGGAGCCCTAGAGGATGAAATTGCATTTATATGAATGGTAGGAGGTGGAATATCGAAAGTACCCATCAAAGAAGAATACATTCCAACCCCTAAATTCTCAACAGGAGGCTTGGCATCATCCACCTTTGGGATGGTTGATTCAGTAGATGCATTCGGGTCTACAGGAGAACATTCCAGTTGTTCGACTGTAACAATCCTACCTTCGTGAGGGAAACAAATAATCTGAAATAATGAGGATGCAATAGCATCCATCTCATAAATCCAGTTTCGCCCCAACAGAAGGTTGTAGTCCAAGCTTGCATCAACTATCTCAACCTCTATATTTACAGTTTCCCCCCCAACACAAATGGGCAAAGCTGGGATAATTCCATGGGGTCTGTGAGAATGACCCTCAAACGCAGTCAGAAGAGTAGCAGATGGAACAGCTGTGGGAGATCCAATTCCCTTCCAATATGTGAGAGACATCACACATGTGGAAGCACCCTCATCAACAACCGTCCGAAATATATTGAATTTCCAAAACAAAGATTTGATATGAAAATCCATATGATGGGGGAGTCTCTTTTTAAAATTAGACATATCGAATGTAATCACAAGAGATTTCTTTGGTTCAACAGCCCCAATAGCAGTGAGCAAAGCACTGCGCCGAGCTGGGCAAGACTGGAGCACCTCAAGAGAAGACATAGTACAAGGGCTCTGCGCCAAATCTTCTACAACAGAGTAGTTCTGGGTAGCCCTGGCATTTAGATTAATTGGCGTATGCTTAGTAGATTCTTTTGGCATTTGAGGTATAGGCTCAACAGTAGGCCTCGTAATATGAAGCGGCTCAGTACCATCGGGAGCACCCTTAGCTTTCGAAGACTCAGTTTCACCATAATCACGGGATCTCATGGTGATATCTGCGTGAGCACTCATCATATATATTTTTGACGTATTTTCCCCTTCCTGGGTGCCCCCAGAGGAAGCCCCATAATTTTGATTTGCGCCAACAACTAGCTGTTGCCCTTGGGGAAAAGGGTTTGTCAACACAGCCTGGGAACTGGCAAGACCCTGCTGAGCTAACAAGCACTGCACATCTTGAATTTTAGGGAAAAGGTGAGTAAGATGGTCTCCAGTACATAACTTGCATGGAAACTTAACTTTCTTTTTATCCTTTGAACCCTCACCAACATGCTCATTGGATTTATTTGCATTACCCTTCCCATCCTTGCCCTTTTTCTTATTATTATTCTATCCCTTCTTCTTCCCTTCGGATTGTTGATTTCCTTTAGGGTTGGAAGTCTGGACAGCATTTACTGACAAATATTGAGAAGGCGATGACTCAGCAGTCATAGCCTGACCAGAGGAAGCAGATTGTATTGACAATTGTTGCAATTGACTAAGTAGGTTAGCTGCACCGCTATCGATCGACCCAATAATTCCATCACCATGAGGACCGGATTTAGTCTTGGACAAGTCTAATTTGGAGTGGGGAGTGTCAGGCAAATATTTATGAAGGACACCAGACTGAGAATATATCAATTCAAGTTGCTGGGCCCTGAAAATAGCATGTTCCTCAGAAAATACCCCTGACAGGGATACAACCTTAGAAATATCTGGCTGCAAAGATTTCAAAAACCATTCCAAGAGGAATTCTCCCAGAATATAAGCTTTGATGAGCCTCTTCCTTCTCCGCCATTCCTAAATATGATCAGAAATGTGGGTTGCCTTGTCCTGCTTAAAATTGGCCAGGATTTTTGTCCCGGAATCATAACAAACAGGCAACTAGAAATGATTTAGAAATATAGTAGCCAGATCTCCAAAAGTAGCAAAACTGCCCCCAGTTAACTCAATGTACCACTTGGCAGCATTTCTAGTCAAGGTGCGTTGAAACAACCTCAACCTAATCGAATCCTCGATCAGGGAGTTAGATGAACACCAAATATGGAAAGTGGTGATATGATCAATTGGGTCCTCTCCATTCTTGCCTTCAAAATTTGGAATGTCTGAAGGTAGTTTGGTAGGAACCGGAGGATACCCCGGACTATATCAGATTAGATCATTTGTCAATTTCGATAAATCTGGCAAGTTTAAAGTTGCCAGAAAAGGTAAACAAGGAGGGGCCTAAGGGTTCCATCTTTGGTGGGATGGATTTCCAACATTCTGAAAAGAATAACCTGGATTTGATGAGGCACCAGGTTGCTAGAAAGAACTCGTAGAAAATTTTGGGCCATAGGACGATCCTTGTGACCCAGCATTTGGATAAGGACCCCCTCCCAACGTAGAGTTACCATAGACCAGACCAGTTCCCCCCACTGAATTATTGAATGACGAGGAAACCCCCTGATAGGGGTTCCAAGCATTAGAAAAAGGGGAAAAAGCCTGATAAGTACTCGACGAAGTGAATGGACCATTCCCTTGCTGACCAACGAAAAACTGATTCCCTGCCCCTACTGCGGTAAATATAGGGTTCCAACTAGTAAAGGTAGTTGAACTCTGACCTTCGGACCAAGGGTTAAAACTCTGAGTCTGGGAAGTAAAAGGAAAAGACCCTAAGGAAGGATTCAAACTAGGAATATGCCCACTTCCGAAGGGGAACCCTTGAAAAGAAGCTGACCCACTAGCCAAAGAAGACATGGGTGCAGATGCAGCTGCAGCAGTAGAAAATGAAAACGAAGGAATCCCACTAATGGGCATTCCAAAACAAAAGGGACTAGATTGAGAAGCTTGTGCTTGGGTGGAGACAGAGCCAAACACAGCAGTACTAGAAGCAACTGAAGATATAGCAATTGTGCGTCCTCCTTCTACTGAAGTAGGAGTATGAATGCCTGCAGCACTCACCACCAAAGCCGCGTTCCTAGTCGTGGCCAATGAAAGGTATGAATGAGATGGATAAGGAATTTCTGGTCTTGCAGACTCAGGTTCGATGTATTCAACAAAAAATGGAGAATTAGGAGGAAGAGGAGATGGAAGTGACTCAGGAGGTTGAGGTACTTCCTCTACTTCTACTTCTTCTTCTGCTTCTCTTAGAAATAAGACTCTTGAGGTGAGCGGAGTGCCCCTCTCGGAACCAACTATAGAACCTTCAAGCCCTAGTGGAGGACATCTCTCTGCTGCGTCAGATACCACAGAGTGATATTCACCTGCTATATTACTCCTACGCCTTCTTAAAGAAGGCTCAGCACTCTCGGGAGATAACCCCCAGATTCTCCTCGATCGACGAGGCACTTGATCAGCCACTTTAACAGATTAATTAGACTCAAAAAAGTATAAATCTAAGAAAGCTAGGAGCAAAGAGCACTCACTACAAAAATCCCTAATATGCAACCAAGCAAGCAGCCTTCGGGTATTTCCGCTCCGGATGATTAGGACCGGACACCAAAATACGAGAAATCGAAAAATAGGAACTCCTGAAAGTAGTCTGGGATAATGAAGGCCCAGGCCTACTAGTGAAGGTAATAGAAATAGTTACGCTGACCTCCTAACAATAGCCTTTGCCGATGCAAGTACCCGAGCTTCGCCGGGGCACCCTCCAGAAGTACTGCCGGAAGTGATACGACATCTGCCTCAGGTACCATGGGTATTCCCCCCCGCAGTCACCTGTGTGATACCTAGGAATGGAAACTAAGGGCACCAATCCGTGTCAGCAGCCGGTCGGAACGGTCTTAAGGCAAGATCCAGCAAATCAGAGAGGGGGTTTCTCTCTTCTCAACCTTCACTTTCCCTCGCACTTGACTCTCTGGAGGAAAGCTTTCCCGGTCCACCTAACAGTGTTGGATTTCGCTCATTTAATAAACCTCTATGTTTTAGTTTGAGCAGCCTTGGAGAGTTAACTCTTCACTCACCTAATCCAAGGCCCTACAACCTATCTAATTGATGTATGACACTTAATAAAAAAAACTTGCTAGTTGTTTTTAAATTATTGCGCTTATTTTACTTGGTTGTTATATTAAGTCAAGGGAATATGGAAATGAAACTCGTGATGTTTTATGACGCAGAAAAGAAATTAATGAAAACCAAACTACATGCAGATGCAGTAATTGCCTTTCGATGAAAAGAAATTTCTACACGAGTTCTACGAGACTATATTTTTTTCAGATATCAAACCTCATACTTGCAAAATCTATGAAAAAGACTACAAATGTTCAAGTGCACCTAATGCAAATTACTAAGAGCATGCCAACTCTAAGATGCAAAATATAATAAAGCAAAGAGAAATTTTCAAGAATCCCTCAGTTCTATCACTTTTCCGATTGTCCACAAAGCTAGTTCCCAAATCAGAAACTCTCAGTATAAAGACGCAAAAATATGCTCGAAATAAGAGAAAGAAACCAATGAAAATTCCCTTCCCAAAGAAAGTCAGAAACTGAAGGTAAAAAATCTCAACAAGGCTTTAAAAGATGAAAAGAAACCAAAACAAGAATGCAAAACAAAAGCAATGGCAAAACAATTTTTTTTTGAGTTTTTGAATTTTATAAAAAGAAGACTTCAAAGAGACCAAGCAAACTATCCAATTACCAAGCCAAACAATCTCCGAATTTCAAGCAAAATTTCAAAAAAAATGCTCCAAATATTATAGTGCCACTTAGTAGCAAGATTTATACGAGCAAAAGGAAGACAAGAAACTCAGTGACTCATCCCGGTATAATAGCACAATCTTGTAGCAAACAAAACTTCAAAGAACCAAAAATGACTCTTCAAAAAATTGCAACAAGACCTAGTCAAATGAAATCAAGAAAACCAACCAAAAAGTAGGAAAACATCAAAATTCAAAGCAAGACATAACATTAGGAAAGAGCATACGAGTAGGAGCTCTCTGTCCTGATTAAGAAAAACAGCCAAGAATCTCCAAAAAGAGATCTTGGTACTCGAACCAGAAATGCAAGCACTAAAAAAAACAAGATTTTCCAAATGAGCCAGTCTTCAACCAAACAAGAGAGAAAAAGACTAATAACCACTTTCAACACAATCCAGAGACTAAAGGGATACTGCAGAAACAGGTCACCACAGGCAAACAAGACCAAAAAGTCAAAAAACCAAAAATTTCAAAATTTGCTCAGGCATACGCTACTTAGAAGTTTGTCAACATGCATGCATATGCGACTGTGGCAAAGGAAACACGTGTATATGCGACTTCCTTTGACAAAACCTACGTGTATACGCGATTGTGTAGAGGAAAACTAGCGTATGGAAAAGTAAATAATGAAAAATAAAAATGATCAAGCTTGGTTAAAGAACCAGGTCTTTAGTCTGACTGAGAAAAAACTAAATGGACTAGAAATAATGATTAAAACTGTTGGAAACCTTTAAAACAGCTGGAACCACCCAACAGGGGAATCACAAGAATGCGATCCCTAGCGGAGTCACTAGTTCTATTTCGGGAAATAACTCCCTAGAGGTCGTTGGGTCAAAAACCTCCACAGATCGGGGCATGCTATTCAAGAAGGACTCACACAATCAAACTTGTATGCTAAAAACTAGATATTACAGATTGTATAACTCACCCGTAGATCCTACGTTTGATGTAGATCCTGCGGGGTCCAAACCCCCAGAAACTCTTCTTCCTTTTCAACATGGAAATCAAGAAGAGACATGCACGGAAATCTAGTTGTATAGCATATATCTTTCCTAAATGTCAGTTTAATCCATGTGAAACATCATATAGATAATAATAAATGTTTAATTAACAATCTTTTCACATATGCAAGCAGATATTAACACATGAATTCGGAAACAAGATGGTTCTTCCTCATTACGAATAGCATGTACAATAATAGAAAGGTGGAGAGATCACCTGAATCCTTCCACGATCTTCGAACAGACAGTCGTCCTGATCTGTCCCGCCCTTGCCTCGCTACGATTCTTTCAAGACTTGTGCACATGAGATGACATATAAGCTGATGAACATCTCCAGGAAACAAGGGTTTCCTGTAAAAATGTGGGAAGTGCAGGAGGCATGGGAAATCAAACTTGAATCAGGCTCCAATAGAGTATAATATCTATAATTTGCCTCTCTCTCTTAGGCCATGCATATGAGGGGCTTTTATACTCCCTCAAAGTAGTTTCAATCAGTTGGAAACAATTGGCCATGGGCTGGGGTGGTTGAATTACGGGAATAACCATCAACCCAGCCTCAAAAATAGGGATTTTTATATATTTTTTAATGATTTTAATGGCATACGCAGAAAAGTATCTCTGGACTCGCGTATACACGCGGAAAAGTCTGGGCATATCCGCGAATGGGGTTTTAAACACTGTTTTTCATGAACTTTATTCAAGTCTGTGGGAATGGGTGCCCAAGGCCAAAGAGACAATCATGAATCAAATAAGGGTGAAAAATGATGCTATAACACTATGTACATGTTATTAGATAGTTTATGTGTTAAGCATGGGAATGCCTTCCCTCAGAAATTATTGATCAAGAGGATATATCATGATGTAATTTATTATAAGATTGATGCAGGTCGCCACTTTGCTTCAGCTCCAGCCCATCACAGTGTAAAGCATCTCATTTAAAAAATATTTTTATTATTATTCTGACTTCATGCTTTAGGGGGCAATTTTTATAGGTCAATTTGGGCACAATTCCCAATGACCCAGTTAAAATAGACATCATCCCCAGAATTAATGAATACGGTTTAACATCCCCTATCATTTCAGTTGCTACATGCCCTAAGACAAAGAAAAAGAACAAATCATCCATGACTTCCATTGCACGGTTTCCTAGATTTTAAGTACATGTTATATCACCTATGATCTCATCAACGCGGCCTCTCAAGGGACTAACTGCTTTGCATATGCAATCACCTCCATTCAAGGGTGCTCTCAAAGCACTTCCTGACATTCAAGAGTGTGTTGGTCAATTGGGAGTGAAATTTTCATTGTTCTGGAATCTCCACATGGCTAGTGCCTTCTAGAAGAGTCCATAGGTGTCAAACTTCGAATCCATGTGTCCATTCAACACCTCTGAGCTTGGGAACATGTATTTCCTATTATTAGAAAGTCATCGATTGTGAAACTACCTTCATCTGATCCATAAATTGAGCACAGATCCTATTGCTTGGTAAGGAAGAAATTTGGTAGAGAAATGTTGTTGGATTCTCAATTGAGTGTTTTATTTGAGTGATATGTTGCTCGAGATATTTTCATTGTGATGAGGCTGGGATGATGTTGGAGTTGGTGACATCAAATAAATCGCTGCTTGTAACCTCCCCCTTCTATCCATTAATAAATATTGTTTCTCATTTTCCAACATATGTATCTTTATAAGCTTCTATCTTTCATATTATCGATTCTTAGATGATGTATGTTGAGATTGCAACAAGATGATGAGCTTAGTGCAAAGAAGTCGCCTTCACTAAGTGGGCCCGCAGGCTATTTTTGGCGCAAAGTCTATTTCTAGACTATGTCTATTTTTAGACATATGGATCATGTTCTATGAGTTGCAGGATGCTATTTGTGGATGGTTGGTCAAGTCATAAAAAATAGATGGACTTCTATTTTTAGATATATTGGGAAGAATCTATTTTTTGATTGCCAGTCTAAAAATAGATATGTCGAATATTATTAGCTCTTAATAATATTTGAACTATAAACATTATCTTATTCTGTTAGAGCACTTCAGTTAAGTGCACAGATGTGGCACAGGAGATGACAGAAGGAATTACGCTATTCTTGAGGGTTATGTGGAGCTATTGCATGGATACTTTAGTTAGAACTCATGTGACAGAGTTTGGTGGAGTTAATTGAGGAGTTAATGGAGTTGTGTTCAGTTTAACTAAACTAAACATAGTTGAGCTATTTGTATCTAGTTTAACTAATTGATAAAATTAGTGAGAGTGGTGTGAATTAATTATTAATTAATTCACTAATTATAAACTCATTAATCAACTAAAGAATACATCAGTTAACTTCAGTGCATGGACAGTCTCAGTGGAGACCAGTGTAGAGATAGGTGAAAGAGCAGGTTAACTATCAGTTGTGACTATACTGTTGCATATTTGCAACTACCAGTGATTGGAGAAGAACATGAGGATTGCGCAGTACAAGCCAGGTGGTTTATGTTATTTAATTCACCATCCTACAACATTGATTACGTAATAGAGGCTAGCTATCAAGTGGAAAGGGTTGGAGCATGTGTTTTGCTAGATCTAGCTTGATTAGTGTGTAGTAATTGGAGGTTGTGCTGAGAGCTTGTGAGGAGCTTTGTACAATGATTTTTACATGATCTCTATGAAATATAATATATATATAGCTGGGGGTTTTCAGCTTTAAGCTTTCCCATGAAATACTGTGTTCATATGTGTGAATTTTTATGGTTTTAATGTGCGCATGCAATTGATTTTATTTCCGCAATTAATGATCAATTGTAGAAGAGATTCTGTATTGTGCATGAAGTTAAAATAGTGTGTGATCAGGAGAATCTCGGTGAATAATATATCAGTTATTCAAATTTCTACATGGTATCAGAGCGATATTGATCATTGGAGAAATTACAAAACATTGAAGCGGTTGAGTTTTGTGTTGGTGGAATTCGAATTTGCAGTAGTGTTTTCTTGGTGTCGAAGTTGAGATGTCTTTCAATGGATTGTGATTGGAGTATGCCCTTGAGGTTAGCTCAAATTATATTGCATGGAAGGACAGGATGGAGGCGGTGCTGGATGACAATGGGTTGAAGGAGTTCATAGATACATAAATTCCAAAACATACTTCTAGTGATATTGTCGTACTTGATGCATGGAAAAATAAGACAACAAAGTGTTGAAGGATTCTGCTGGAAGGTGTGAAGGATCACATAGTGTCCAGCCTTCATGGTAAGGCTTCTCCATTCTTGATGTGGAAAGCTTTGACAGATTTATTTCAAAGCAAGAGCGACCTTGTGATACTGTCGCCTTTCTCCATTTTTATGTTTCTGAGTTTATCCTTGAGCGCCAACTAGCCCAAGTACCTCACGAGGTTCATCCAATGTAGGGATGAGCTGGGAAGTGTGGGGGTTACTGTTGATGATGAGGACTTGGTGAGCTTGGCTCTCTTTGGGCTTCCGAAGAGTTGGCATTCCTATCAAGACTCCGTCAATGGTCGGGAGAAATTGCCAGGATGGGAGCGACTTTGGTCAGATCTTGTGCAAGAGGAGATAAGGCGGAGTACCAGGGACGGATCTTCATCAAATAACTTTGATGAAGAAAATTGCACTTTGGCTGCCAAATTAAAGAAGGGGAAGAGCAAGAAAGCTTCTCAATCCGGTGTGAAAGGAAAGAAGCAAGACATGTCCAAGGTGAAGTGCTTTCACTGTCACCAACACGGACATTACGCCACTAATTGTCCACATAAGAAGAAAAATAAGCAGGCTGCTAGATCTGCAGCTGGAGAGGCCTTAGCCTCACATTTTGAGCTATATTTTTCAGTGATCGTATGCTTGGTCTCAATTTTGATGGGTTCAGTGTGGTTTATTGACAGTGGTGTGTCTTTTCACATGACAGGAGATCGAGATTTGTTTATTGATCTGGATGAGAAAGATCTTGGAGTGCACATCAAGATAGGCGATGATGGTAGATACAGTGCGACCGGTATCGGTACCATTTCCTTTGAGAGGGAGTCTGGTAAACCCTTCGTATTGAAGGAAGTGATGCATGTTCTAGGATTGAAGAAGAATCTTATCTTTGTGGCGATGTTTGAAGAGAAGGGATATGATGTTTTCTTTAGCGAGGGAAAGGCTTTCCTGCGTAGTGAGGAAACTGGTGAGACCCAGAGGATAGGGGTTCGAGTTAAGAACCTTTATCAATTACAGGTAGATGGCTACGCAGAAATAGCATGCAAGGAAAAATGAGTGGTGAGCCGAGATGATGGTGAGTTGTGGCACCAGAGATTGGGCCACCTTCACCATGGAGCTTTGAAGATACTGCAGCAGATTTCTACTGGGCTTCCTAAGGGTACTCTTGCGCAGTCAGATCAGTGCAAGGGATGTACCTTGGGAAAATTAGTGAAAGCCACCTTTCATGAGAAGGATAGTCGGCCACAACGATCCTTGAGAGAATTCACATAGAAGTGTGTGGACCTTTCTTAGTAGCTTCGACAACAAAGCACAGGTACTATGTGATATTTGTTGATGATTTTTCTCGTAAGTGCTGGATCTTCTTCATGCAGAAGAAGAGCGAGACATTCTCAATTTTTTGTGAGTTCAAGGCACTGGTTGAGAAAGAATCGGAGAAGCAGGTGAAGGCTCTTAGGAGCGAAAATGGTGGGGAATTCATCTCTGGAGAATTCAAGGAATTTTGCAGCGCAGAAGGAATTCGAAGAGAGCTCATAGCACCTCATAACCCACAGTAGAATGGGGTTACAGAGCGGAAGAACAGAATGATCATGGGTGCTGCACGGGTGATGTTGCATGATCAGGGCATACCCATTCACTTGTGGGCAGAGGCATGAAATACTACAGTATATGTGCAGAACCGTTGTCCTCATAGGATACTTGGCATGAGTACACCCGAGGAGGCGTTTTCTGGTAAGAAGCTTGATATTTCCCATTTGAGGATTTTTGGTTCACCTATTTACATTCATGTGACGAAGGATGCCAGGAAGGAAGATTTGGAGCCGGCTTGCGAGAGGTTGGGATATTTGTGGGGTACCTTTGATACACCCCACAACTATTGTGTGTATTTTTCCGGACGATCCTTGAGAAGCCCATTTGTGCGACGAGATATCAAATTTCATGAGGAGAAAGCCATGAAGTGTTTGCTTGAGAGGGAGCCACACTTGCACATGCGGTTAAAGGCTATTAGTTCCTAAGGATGAGTCTTAGGATGTGGATCAGCAACAATATGAGGTTCATGGAGTGGAAGATACCACTCAAGCAGCGCCAACCATTAAAGGGTTGAAGTGCACTATAGAAGCTGAGCGACTAGCTAAAGATGCAGAGAAGGTTGTAGGAGCACCTACATCATAGCGCAGACAGAGACAGTTGACACAGTAGTATCTTGGATACATGGCTTTTATGAGCAAGTGTATCGTGACAGAGCCATCCTCTTTCGAGGAAGCTATGGAGGACCCTGCATGGGTAAATGCCATGGTGGAAGAGTATGATTCGATTGTCAGAAATAGTGCATGGAATATTGTCCCAAGGCCGAAAGTGAAATCAATGGTAGGTTCGAGATGGATCTACAAAGTGAAGCAAGTAGCTGACGGGAGCGTCGAGAAGTACAAGGGAATATTTTTTTCCTGGGGCTTCTCACAGATTGAGGGGATCAATTATGAGGAAACCTTCGCACCTATCGCAAGGTATTCTTCCATACGGACGATTATTGCTCTCTCAGCACAGATGGGATGGCACATTCATTAGATGGATGTGAAGACTACGTTCCTCAATGGAATCATTGAGGAGGAGGTGTACATAAGACATCCCGAAGGTTTCGAGATCTTCAGTAGTGAGTCGCATGTGTGCAAGCTCGAAAGATGACTGTATGGGTTGAAACAAGCACCTCGTTCTTGGTACACATGGATAGACAGTTATTTCACCAGACTTGGATTCTCCAAGAGTGAGGCAGATCCTAACCTATACCAGATTGTGGTGGAGGGTAAGTTGTTGATCATTGTACTTTATGTAGATGATTTGATTTTGACAGGTGATGAACTGTTGATACACTCATGCAAGGCTGATCTTGCAAAGGAGTTTGAGATGAAGAAATTGGGCCTCCTTCATTATTTCCTGGAATTAGAAATTTGGCAGCACAGTGATGGACTTTTTGTTTCTCAAGGAAAGTATGCCCGGGAGATACTGGAGAATTTCAACATGCATGGTTGCAAGCCTATTGATACTCCTCTTCCTGGTGGATGGAGGAAGGAGGATGCTACTTCAGCAGAGGTAGTGGATGCCACTGTTTATCGACAGTTGGTGGGGTCGCTTATGTATCTGGTCAATACACGACCTGACATATGTTATGCTGTTAACCAGCTTTCACAAGCTATGGTTTAGCCTACCAAGCTCTACTGGAAGGCAAGGAAGCATGTATTGAGATATCTCAGAGGCACATTGGGATATGGATTATGGTACAGACAGGAGGATGAGTTGAGGCGGCATGGCTTCATGGACCGGTATCATCATATCAAATATTGTGTGCAGCAGAAGATCATGTTACTTTCATATATTCCCACGGAGGATCAGGATGTTGATATCTTGACGAAGGCGCTCACCAGGAGAAAATTCAAATACCACAGAGGCAGGATAGGGGTGGTAGATAATCCTTATCTTGTTGAGAGGGAGTGTTGATGTTGCAACAAGATGATGAGCTTAGTGGAAAGAAGTCGCCTTTACTAAGTGGGACCGCAGGCTATTTTTGGCGCAAAGTCTATTTTTAGACTATGTCTATTTTTTAGACATATGGATCATGTTCTATGAGTTGTAGGATGCTATTTGTGGATGGTTGGTCAAGTCGGAAAAAATAGATGGACTTATATTTTTAGACATATTGGGCGGAATCTATTTTTAGATTTCCATTCTAAAAATAGATATGTCGAATATTATTAGCTCTTAATAATATTTGGACTATAAAAATTATCTTATTATCTTGGATCACTTCAGTTAAGTGCACAGATGTGGAACAGGAGTTGACAGAAGGAATTACGCTATTCTTGAGGGTTATGTGGAGCTATTGCATGGATACTTCAGTTAGAACTCATGTGACATAGTTTGGTGGAGTTGATTGAGGAGTTAATGGAGTTGTGTTCAGTTTAACTAATCTAAACATAGTTGAGCTATTTGTATCTAGTTTAAATAACTGATACAATTAGTGAGAGTGGTGTGAATTAATTATTAATTAATTCACTAATTATAAACTCATTAATCAACTAAAGAATACATCAGTTAACTTCAGTGCATGGACAGTTTCAGTGGAGACCAGTGCAGAGATAGGTGAAAGAGCAGGTTAACTATCAGTTGTGACTATACTGGTGCATATTTGAAATTACCAGTGATTGGAGAATCCCATGATGATTGCGCGGTACAAGACAGGTGGTTTATGTTATTTAATGAGCCATCCTACAACATTGATTACGCAATAGAGGCTAGCTATCAAGTGGCAAGGGTTGGAGCATGTGTTTTTCTAGATCTAGCTTGATTAGTGTGTAGCAATTGGAGGTTGTGCTGAAAGCTTGTGAGGAGCTTTGTACAATGATTTTTACATGATATCTATGACATATAATATACATATAGTTGGGGGTTTTCAGCTTTAAGCTTTCCCATGAAATATTGTGTTCATATGTGTGAATTTTTATGGTTTTAATCTGTGCATGCAATTGATTTTATTTCCGCAATTAATGATCAATTGTAGAAGAGATTTTGTATTGTGCATGAAGTTAAAATAGTGTGTGATCAGGAGAATCTCAGTGAATAATATATCAGTTATTCAAATTTCTACAGTATATGTTTCATGTTTCATTTATTTAAATGATTAAGATAAATAGCCATCTATCGATCAAAGTTGGACTAGAAGCTACAACAAGAGCGACAGAAGGAGAATAGGAAGCTCTTGGACTCCAAGTAAGTTTCTCCATATTTTTGTGTGTCTATTTACTCTTAGTAAAATTGTCTACAGAGTCTTTGATTTGTTGTTCTAAATGCATATCACCACATTTAGGGAATTTGTTTTATCCATAATCCATAATTCCACATAACAGCAGGGTTTTAAAAATCCATAACTAAAGTCGTATTCCCTCACATAATGACACATCTTGACCAACACCTTGAACTTAATTACCCTTTGAATTCGTTTAACTGCTCATGGAAATCCGAGATTGATTCTTACATATTCACTTGTGTAATGTTTTGATTTTTTTGGGAAACATGGTCAACTTGGCACAGAGGAAATATCGGCCTTAATCTCCTCGTTAAACCAATGTGTCTCTCCTTATTTCTCCACGCAAACTTCTCAATTTCCTCGCCTATTTATTTTGCAATTTCTTCTATGCTCAGGGCTTCTCTGACTTACGTAGACCTCTCTTCAATTTTTTTGTTTCTCCTACATGTTCTCTCCTTCCACGAGGGTTATTCTTACGTTGTGTGAGTGCATAGTGTTACTCTCATCTTCTAAGATTAATTTTTGTTTTGATGGTGGAAGAGACTATTACATAGAGAAATTTTGTTTGTTTGAAAATGTTTTGACTGTTTTTCTTTGCTCTCTCAACTTATACTTTGTCCTTTGTACTGGTGGCTACCTATGTGTCACAGTTTGACTACGTTCTATGTTTTATGATGATCCTTCTTTCCACAGGTTTTCATGCTTGTATTGTCATCATTATAGTTGTATTACCCATGCTCTGTCCCATGTACATTCTTCATCATGTCTTTTTCATCATTTTTCATTTCTTTGTATGCCTACTATTGCATGTATTTGCAATCATGCATTATCATGCATTTTTCTTTTTCATCATTTTTCATGTTTTCATATTGCATATTTCATTTTATATGTTTGCCTTTAGATTCCTTTGTTTGTCATTTTTATATGCTTATTCATTAATTTGTTTTTGAAATTACCATAAACATAGGTCATTTCAAATCAAATTCATCTTATAATGACACTAACTCCTTTTTGGTTTTGTAGGCAAGCAAGGCAATTCCTTATGAGGCAAAAATTTGAGCCACAATTTTTGATCAAAAATGCTTATGTAGGAGGATAAATGTAGGAGTATATGAGGTTATTGTAGGATTATGATAAAAAAATTAATGTAGGATGTAGGGTAGGGTGATGAATTTAATAGGATTATGATGAGGGTAGGATGAGGTTAATGTAATGTTTTTAATGTGGGATGATGTAGGAGTATATGAGGTCAATGTAGGATTATGATGAAAAAACATTAATGTAGGATGTAGGGTAGGGTAATGAATGTAATAGGATTATGATGAGGGTAGATTGTTAATGTAATGTTTTTAATGTGGGATGTAGGTAGGATAATGTAATAAGATGTAGGATTTAGGGTGAAATGAGCATTGCATATTCATGTTGAATTAGTTTAACAATTCCAAAGAAATTTTCAAAATAAAAGGTTTTAAGAACACTTTTTACAATTACAGTACTTTTCCTTCCACTTAATAACTCAATGTTAATTCTCTTTGATGATGACCTTTGCTAGTTTGTCCATACTTGAGTTTTTTAATGATGATAGTTCTTTTGACTTCAAATATGGATTTCGATGGAATGTAGGCAATTGTATCTGCTTATTTGATCCTCTTGATGTACATTATCTTGTTTCATGTTATTTTTGCATCCGATATTGATTCAAGTCCCTTTTGATAAATATTGATGTCTCAAGTCCCTTATGCATTCATATGATATTTTATTTCATTCAATTCCCTTATTTAATTATATTTGAATGTTGTTTTTGGTCCCTCATGAAATACAACTACTTAAACTATTTGCATAGTTTTATTATGAATCTTCCCCCTTGATTATGTTGAGACTTGTCCTCAAGTATTTGAATTCTGGAGGATGATTTCTGCAAAATTAAATTGAAGAAAAATTAAAACAAAATGGGGAATTCATATAGGCCAAACAAGTTGGTTTTCCAATATGAATTCGAGTTTGTATTGTTCCAGTTTCCCTGATTTTCACAACCAAACTCCTTTATTATTTTTTATTCTGGAAGTAAGGAAGTCATATCACTATGTTGTTACATGATTTCCATATTATTTTCTATTGAGACTCTTTTCAGAAAGTCCTCTTTATTGATAGGCTTATTATAGACTTTGAGCCTATGTCCATTAACTATAAATGAAATTGTTGCTTCATCAATTTTCTTTATTTTAACTGCTCCATTGTCAAATATTTCTTCTATCTTATATGGCCCAAGCCAATGAGTTGTAAACTTTGCTTTGAAGTCTTTGAACTTGGAGACAAAAATAAGTGCCTAGTCTCCTTTATGAAAAAAATTATTTTTGATAAATCTGTCATGCCATTTGATTCTCTGTTGTTGCACTAGTGATGTATGTTCAACTACTTGTTGTTTGATTTCATCTAGTTCATTTAATTGCATGACTCTCTATTGTTGTGCTTCTGACAGGTCCAATCCCAGTTCTGTTGCAATTTTAAATGTATGAATTTGAAATTCAGTCGGTAACATAACTTCCTTACCATATACCAACTGATATGGGTTGAATCCAGTTGTATTCTTCCATGTATTTATGTATGCCCATAAGGCATCTCTTAACTTTTATGACTAATCCTTTCTATTCATTTGCAATGTCTTGGTCATGATTTTTTCCAAGACCTTATTAGTGGATTCTACTTGTCCATTTGCTTGAGGATGGTACGGAGTATACTTTCTATGTTTGATTTTATACTTTTTCGTAAGATCCCGGATAATTTTAGAGGTGAACTGTGCTCCCTGGTCTGTAACAATTTGTCTCGGAACTCCAAATCTTACAAATATTTCTTCAAAGAGGAATGATACCATTGTTTCTTATGTTTCTCTTGCCGCTGTTTTTGCTTCTACCCACTTTATAACATATTTTGTACATATTAGAATGTACTTCTTTCCATTTGAAGGCGGGTTAATTGGTCCCACAAAGTCAAGAGCCCATTGTTCAAATGTCTCTATAAGTACTTGTGGTTTTAATGGCATTTCATCTAATATTATAGGTCTTCCAGTTCTTTAGCAACTATCAGGTCATTTAACATAGGCTTTTGAGTCCTTGAATATTGTTGGCCAATAGTAGCCAAGTTTGAGCACCTTGTATGTTGTCTGCTTGTCTGCAAAATGGCCACCACATGGATTGTCATGACATGATTTCAAAAAATAAAAAAATTTATCTTCCATAACACATTTTCTTATCAAAATATCAGAACTAATATAAAAAATATCACCATTGACCCAACTATATGTAGCACTCTCTCTAATTATTTTTCTTTTATGTTTTTTGGTGAAATGAGATGCTAATATTATGAATGATAAATAATTAGCTACATCTGTAAACCATGGGGTTTTAGTTGTTATAGAAAATAAATATTCATCTGGAAAATTGCTTGAAACAGGAATTGGATCACCAAGTGAATGAAGTCTTGACAAGAAATCTGCTACTTGATTGTCTTTACATGGTCGATCTAGAACAGTGAGATTGAATTCTTGCAAAAATAACAGCCATCTTGTAATTCTTCCATTGGTAATTTTTTTGTTCATTAACTATTTAATGGTTGAATGTTCTATGAATAAATACTTGATAGCATGTTATATAATGACTAAATTTATTGACTTCGTGCACAACAACTAACATTTCTTTTTCAGTTAATGTATAGTTCAATTTTTCCAGACTTAAGTTTTTTCTTATGAAGTATATTGCATAATTAAACTGATTTTATTTTTTCCAAGTGATGATCCTATAGCTATATCAGATTCATCAGAAGATATGTGAAATGGAAATGACCAGTTTGGTCCTCGAATAAGGGGTACTATTGAAAATTTTTCTTTGAGTATTTCAAATGCATTTTGAGAATTTGTTGACCAGTGAAACTCAATGTCTTTTGCAAGTAACTTGAACAGAGGTAGAGCTATTTTACTAAAATTTTCAATGAATCTTCTGTAATAGCCTCCATATCCCAAGAAAATTCTTACTTATTTCTATGTTGTTGATGGCATTAAGTTTACAATAGCTTGTATCTTTGTTGAGTCTACCTTGATTCCCGAAGAAGAAATGTGGTGTCCCAACACTATCCCTTAAGTTAGCATCATAAAAAATTTCTCATTGTTGAAGGATAATTTTGTCTCTATGTGTATCTTTATAAAATTTTCAAGATTATTCAATCAATCATCAAATGTACCTCCATAGACAGTAAAATCATCTATGTATACTTCTACACATTCATGAGTTAAATCAAAAACTATGGCTAGGACTACTCTTTGAAAAGTCGCGGGTGCATTACATAACCCAAAAGGAAAAAAAGTATATGCATATGTTCCCCATGGGACAAGTAAATGTGGTTTTATCCTATTCCTCCAATTCTATCTTAATTTGATTGTATCAGCTAAATCCATGAAGAAAAGAAAATAATTTCTTCCCTGCTAGTGAATCTAGTACTTGGTCAATGAACGGTAATGGGAAATGATCTTTCAATGTAGCTTTATTCAGTTCCTTATAGTCTACACATATTCTCCATTTTATGTTTTTCTTTGGTACCAAAACTAAGGGAGAAACCCATTGAATATCTGAAATAGGGTAGATGAATCCCACTTGTAAAAAATTTGCAGTTCTTATTTGACTATTTATTTCATCATAGGATTCATTCTTCTTTGTGGTTGTCTAACTAGTTTGATATGATCATCAGTTTAGATATAGTGTGTTGGGCCAGAATTGTAATCTACGGATAAACTACGCTTCCCTAGACCGGTGTCTAGTCTATAACAACAGGTGAAAGACTATACTACCCTTTTTCCTAACTCAGAACAGATACACAGAGAGGATTGGATGCTTACTTGTTTCAGTCGCTTCCAAATGGCTCCTTTCTATCGCTTCCAATACAGCTTCAAATTCAAGCGGTTTTAAATAGTTGAATTCTTCCTGCAAGAAATAACAATGAAACAACAGAAGATGCAATAATATAGATATCTATTCAAGCTAGTTAGCTAAATCAGTTAAGCATAAACTACATTCATCAACCAAGGTTTTGTAATATGGAAAATCAAAGTAAACATAGATGCATGTAGGGAAAAACAAGAAGTACTATTTATTGATGATAGAAGGAGAGGTTACAACCTAGTGACTGATTTGTAGTGACCTTCTAGCAGAGTTCCCAAGTCTCATCACAGCATAAGTCTCTCCAGCGGCAGCTCCACAAATCAAAGTCTCTATTGAAAATTCTCTAGCATTTTCCTACTCAAATTCTTCCTCCTAAACACTTAGATCTATGTTCAATTTATAGATGAACTGCATGTTGTTTTGTAATCAATAACATTCCAAAAATAGGCGAGACATGTTTCCATTCATGTAGATGTCAAATGGACACTTGGATCCGAAGCTTGACACATGTGAACCCTTCTAGAAGACACTGGCCAAGTGGAGATTCTGGAACAATGAGAATTTCACTCCCAATGTCACCAACGCACCTTGTTAACCAAGTCATTGGGAATGGTGCCCAAATTGACCTATAACATGGTGAATACATGTCTTTGGATGAATTCCTTGCATGTCTGTATAGTCCCAGGTAAAATATTTTGAATATTTCTGTAATAATGCAATTACATATTGTTATTGCGATGATTGTAGATTATTATCAATATTTAGACTCTTTCCAGGATTGATTTCAATAATTTTGGTTTATGAATTGGTAATTGAGCTAATAGGAAAAATTCTTTCAAATGAATTTTTCAATTATTGAATAGTAAAATTTTCCTGAAAACATTGATTCAAAAGATGATTGAAGCTTCAAATTGTGTGATTCTTAGCTGCTCATAAATATCAGGTTCTGAGATGAAAAGGTCTATTAAATCCTCATTTTCTTCATCTTCTCTAAAATTAAAGACTTGATTAATACTTAGAACAGATTGAGTTTATTTTTATTGTTTGTCACCAAGCCATGATAATAAAGAAGGAGACGGTGCTGGAGGATAGAGTGTAACATGTCTCCTTTCATCTCCATGTGTTATGATCATACTTCCTTATCTGCATCCAATGAAGGCATCTTTTGTGGATAACCATGGTCTGCCTAGAATCAAAGGATGGCCTCCTAGATTTGTTTTTGTTGCAAGATTAGAAAGTTTATAGGATATTCCCATGAATCCAAAGAAACAATGATGTCTTCTAATATTCCCTCTAGTACAACTTGAGATCTATTTTTTGGCTCTAAAATTGTAGTAGTAGGTCGAATATTGGGAAATTTTAAATATTTCACAGTCTCTGTTGTCATGACATTTATAGCAGCTCTCAAATCCATTAAAATGTTTGGAATTGTAAAATTATTGATTGAAATGGTAACCATAGGTATCCCAAGATCAATATATTTTTCAATTGTTTTTTTTGCAGACATGAGGCTAGCTAATTTTCCAATGAATTGGATTGTGGGTGGATCTATTTTCTTTCGGTCAGCTTCCTTAATAAATAATTCCTTTATTATTTTTGCATATATTGGAATATCTTTGATAGCTTGCAGCAAAGGAATTTTGACATAAGAATTCTTTAATTCATCCAAAATATTGAATTCGGGAAGAGAAATTGGAATTTTCTACTCTACTAACCTCTTTGGATAATGTGGTGTTTGAGTCATAATACCTTTTCCTTTTTGAATTTGATTTTTTGGATTAGATTTTTCATATTGTTCTCCTTGTTCAGTTTTCTCTTCTATGATTGGTGGATAATATTTGTGTAACACTTTCTCAAACCTTAAGTGGACATCTTGTATAGGAAGAATAGTGTTATGAAACCAACTCCAAAATAGAAGAAAAGAGAGATCAATGCCTTAGAAATAAGCCACTTTGAGGGGGAAACCTCCTTTACATTATATAAATGAACAATTCTTCGATGATACAAATGGAAAAACCTCCTTCTATATATAGGAGTCCATGGGATCACAATAAAATCCTAGCCGACTTAACAATAATAATGTAAGGGCACAATAATAACTATATTGGGCTTACAGGGGTACAACAATAACAATAAGGGGGTTACACTAACAACAATAAGGGACTATACTAGTAATATAGGGACCTAATGATAAGCTAACCAAGAAGAATCTGACGGGCAGGATGGTAGAAAACCCTAAAAATGGAGGTTTTCTGCAGTAGATGCAGGTCGTATTTAGGCTACATAGCCCACATGAGTGGAGGCTATGGACGTGACAAGTGCCTATTTTTGTCAGAACCCAATGACCACCTATATGCACTCTTGAAGGACACAGGGAGTACGGGATTTTCTGAGACCGCATCCGGTTAAGCAAGGTTAGAATGGAGTTACTCATACCAAACCATAAAAATTTCACAAGACGATGTTCTGGGCATAGGGTTTATGTGCACCTGCAGTATCTGCGTTGTCATGGATTAGTTTTAAGACAGAAAGCTTGTTTTAGAAATTGGATTCGAAAAGGATCATGTGGATGTTGAGTCGGCATCAGAGGACCTACTCACCTACTAGGGACACGAGGTGTCGAAGAAAAACTTGGACCTATTTTTTCCAATCATTGCAGAGGTAGAGCCGAAACCCACGAATTCTAGAGGTATTCAGGGTCTATTGAATGGAGCTAAATTGTTAGAAGAAAATTTGCAGAGTACAATTAACTATGTGTGGAAGGCGGGAGGCGCAATAGGACCTGACTCAACAGAGGTTCCTAGGGACTGTGGTGGAGGCGGCCAGCATAAGGCAAACTTGCAAACCCTTCCAATCTCTTCGACGCCAGGTATTTCCCCTAATCCGGTTTTCACAGGAGGGTTAGAAGATATTGTAGCTAGTTTTGTTTTCCAGGGTTCTGTGGGTTTGAAAGCTCTGGGGGATGTTATTAAAATAGGTACTGGACTGAGGACATTCTCGAGAAGACTCTTTTTTGTTTAGAAACCCTAATCATGGTCAGGGGTATAATGTATAGGAGAAATTTCTCTTCTCACAAGAAAGAGAAGCGGCCATTACAAGCCCAGTCTTGGTAGAAGGATTGCAGTGAACCTCCCAGAATTTAAGCCATTTTAGCAGAAGAAAGGAGAGGGTTTCCTCACCTTTGGCAGAAGAAAGCAGCACAGAAATATTTTTGGATAGTCGTAAAGGAACTAGACAAGAGGATTTTTTAGTGCCAAAAGCTAGGCAGTTTCAGGATTGGGGTTTTGGAAAAGGAAGTCACAAATTCTGCTGGAGAAAGGTGACCTAGGTCACCTTTAGCATAAGCGGCAGATGCACTCTAAAACCCTGTGGAAGGAGAGGAAGGAGGAGGAAGTGGGTCTGCAGGATCGAAAAGGAAAAAGAACAAGGCCATTAGGAGGAAAGATGAATTCCCTTGTTGTGTTCTTGGAGTAGATATCTATAGTGACGAAGTCATGGAAGCAACTGAGACCATTCTTGTAAGTAGGATCCATGGAAGAAAATTCTCTGCAAACTATCTCACTATATGGACCAATTCGGAATGGAAGGATGCCTGTTATGTAGGCAAATCCTCTCTGCGGATAGAGATGATCCCTCTAGCCCTAGGGTGGGTCTAGTAACAAGGAATCATGCTAGAGTGCAGGTGTTAGCCACCTATAATATTTGTTATAGAAAAGGGTGGCTAAAAACTTCTGAGCCTTCAAGGAACAAATTTTATTGCTAAAAATTGTTGGCTCTTGGAGACTCTTGAAAGGCCTCATGCCTCTGTCCAAAATCTTCATTACTGTTCCCATTTTACACTCGGAAATTCTGTTGATTTCATGAGAAGAAATTGCTGCAAAAACATCATTTTTCCCCTTCCCCTCTTTCAAAACTAACCTTCATTTGCTCCCCTTTTTCTCCATAAAATCTCCTTTGTCTTCGTGATTTCTCTTCTTCTCTTCATGAAAATCACTTTTTTTCATAGTTAAAAAACCCATTTTTTTAACTACTCCGAAACCCCCGATTCCTTTGAAAACCATGAGAAATTTCATAAAAAAAAAATTTTATTCCTATGGACTTAAGCCCCTTGGGCTAATTCCTAACCACTTCCCCCACATGCCCCTTCCCCAGAACTAGGCGCTAGTCCCATCGGCGCTTATCACAACGAAATAAATCAAACGAGCACATATGTTCTGTTACACAAAAACCCTGATGCGATCAACTCCCTTTGATATAACTCCAGATCTCATGTTTCTTTTGAAAAACCAAGAGTTATTACCCCGAGCGCTAATCGCATCAGAAAGATTCAAGTGCGCAGGTTTTGTTGCTATGTTTAAATTACGATGCGATCATCCTTCTATTATAAAACCCCGATCGCATCATATTTTATATATATCCTGTGGGCCTGCCTTGGCACTTAAAACCTTATAATATTTCTTCCCCAATCCGCTTTTCCCTTTGAAAAATGAAAAACCCACTTTTCCAAATTTTTGACTTAAAAAGCCAAATCACGTGTTAAATATTAAATGGGTTGATTAAAAATACCGACGCGCAATCGCATCGGCAAATTTCAATGGGTAGATTAAAAATCCCCGACCCAAAGGCCCGACTCTGATAAGCCCATATATACATAAGCTCGAGCCTATCGAAGGTCTATATAAAACAGGCCCCATAACCGGGCGCCTAATCGCATTATAAATTTTCTTTGGTGCGGTTTCAATATTCATTACCACCGACTGTGATTGGCCGACCGCACAATCGCATTGGCCCTTTCTCCGGTTATCGCAATCGCATCGGCCTATCTCCCGATCATAGCAATCGCATCGGCCTGTTCTCCGACCGCGCAATCGCATCGCCTCATTCCCGACCTCCGATTGTGATTCCCTCGATTAATTCTCAACCGTATTTACCTCCAGCGCTGCCAAGAAGTTAATTCTGCCACATGAAACTAATGCAGACAAATATCAGCAGAGTTAGTTCGTCCTGGGTAGAGCCTAAAAGTCAATAAAGCTCCCACCGAGTTTTGATATTAATTGTAAAAAAATTAATACATTGAAACACCTGTAAAACTTCTTCATCAAGTTTTTCAAAGGCCGAGAAGTCATCACTCTGTATTAATTGAAATTAGAAGATATTTTATCCTATTCCACCTCCTCATTTCTTCTATAAATACTTCTGAAGAAGATGAGATAGGGGTTGGTTGTTGTTTGATTACAAGTTGTAATACTGAAACTCTCTGAAATAAATACATAAGTCTGTTGAAGTTGAAGAAGAAATTTAAGTCTTGGAGGTCTTGATGATGTTGTTGCATGCTTGTTCCTAAGAAGGCTCTATCATTGGATCCATGAGCTTGGCTGTTGGTGAAGTATTCTGAACTATTTTATGTTTTCCCCTATTTTCATTATGTTCCATAATTTCTTACTACAGTAGGTTGAAAGTTTTAGGCTAAGAAATGACTCTTGGAAGGACCTTAGACATGTTCATCCTTCACTGTTTCATGTTTTCTTCTGCTGAAGTATGTTAGAGGCTTTAATCTTTCTCTTTAGTCTTCATGCTTGTTTATTTCCTTAATAGTTTGAACAGTTGGTTTCAGCATGATTTATGGTTTTCCTTGCTTGTCTCCTGCCACTTAAAAACTGTTATTGAAGTCTCCCTTTGAAGTTCTTTGCTTACAGTGAATCAAAGAGGTCGGTTTTGATCTTGCCCTTTGTCCTCGCTTAAACAGTTGGCTTAAAGGTTGTTTATGATTATGATCATAGATGTTTTTAGGTGTTCCCTCTTCTATGACTTTAATTATCAGTAAATCCTTTATGTTTTCTAAGTCATTTGAAATAAAATCTTTGAGGAAATAGGGCGTTCCCTGAATCTTAGATTTCATTTTAAAAAAATTTTTGTGATCATTATTTGCTTAAAGCTGTGATTTCTAGAATTTATGGTTAGCCCTGTCTATCAAAGAGCTATTTATTGTTCAAATTATGCTTTCGAATTCCCTTTGTTGAGAATTAAACCTCTCTTTCCAAATCATTAATGTTCATCTCATTCCAAAAACAAAAGGATCCTGTGGCCAAGTTATATTTGCCCTTTGATATCCCATATCCATTAATGAGTTTATTATGACCTTTTCTTGACTCCATTGCCCAATGAACCAGATATTTCTCTGTCCTATATATCTTTCCTAGGCCTTTCATGTTCTGCTGTATCAATCTAACCGACCAAACAAACAAATAAATACCTGCACTTAATAACTAGTCTAAAACCAATACTCAAAGCACACAAGATAAACCTTTGCAAACAAAATTTTGAGAGATCCCTCTCTGAGAACAGGAGGGCTAGATCCTGTAACTCTAAAGATTGGTTCTGATGTTGCTTTGTCTTTTGATTCGCCAAACTATCAAAACACGGGACACCAACATAATGGTGATCACGGTGGGACCCTCTGAGTCAGTGACAATCTAAGTACCCCTTAGGACTCTAGAAATCCCTTATTTTCAAGAATATCTAGTGACCCTGAGTTAAATCTTTAAAATTAAACACTCACTGTCTAGTATCACATAAGTAACCTTCTTCAAGCACCACCAAGCATAATGGTAATCATGATAGGACCTTTGAATCAGTGACAAACTAAGTAACCCTTAGGATTCTCATAAAGCCTTGTCAAACCTTATAGATTTCAGTTACCAAGCCATAAGAGTAGACTCTGTACTTTTTGACACCCTAGCTAAGTGTTAAATCAGACTTAGAACACTCTCTTAACCTATAAGACCAAAATAACTCAGAAAAACCCAAAACATTTCAGTTTGGCTTCATAATAAACTTCGTGGTGGACCATAAAACCTTTTACCTCCAAAAGAGCTAAAAATTCCCACCTGGCAACTCCACAATCCTAAAATCAGACCTTAAGACTCCACTGGGAAGACCCCAAGTCTTAATAGCATCATACAAACTTAGCTAGAAGGATTTAGCATTAAAATTTTCCTTCTTCTGAAAATATCAGTTAGCCTCTTAAAGATTTTCATATTTGGTTAAACTTTTCTTTTTTTAACTGGGTCTGAAAAACATAACATAGTGGCTCCTAGAAAGATTCATACTAGAGCCTACCCTGACCCAAACCCATCAGGAATAGTTGATAACCCTGAAAGTATCCTTAGGAAGTCTCCTAAGATAAAATTATCAACTGTTTTCAGATCACCCTTGAGAGCTAATTCAATTCCTGAAAATCTTTCAGCTCTACAACAATCTCAAGTGGACTTAGTAAATCATGTTAGAACTAGGTCTCTTGGTGATTTAGATCAGTTAGATTCTGATTCTTCACTATCATCTCCTGAAAAAAATGAACCTCTTAGTAGCAGAGAAACAACCCCTCCTGATTTACATTTCCTTCACAACTTAGGTGTCTCTCATACAAGATCAACTCAACAGTCTATTCCTGGTCCATCCACTTCTGCTCACCCTACATCCACTATTCAAACCACTACATTTCAGCCCACTTTTCTTGTTGTTAATCTGCTCCTTGTAAATCCACCCCCACCACCTATCATGGCAGCATGGTATGCTCCCTTAGTCCTTCCTATACCATTAGTCTATCTTCCACAGGACTATCAGTCCAAAATTCCATTATATGATGCTAAAAATGCTACAACTGCATCACAGCATGTAGATAAAATGAATGACTACTTTGACAGAAATGAAATTGATGATGATTCTGTCAAGCTTAGGTTATTTTCTCAGAGCCTAGGGGGAGAAGTAAGAAAATGGTTTAAATTTTTAGCCCCCCATAGTATTAATGATCTCCAAGGCTTCCATCAAACGTTCTTAAACAAATGGGAAGTAAAGAAAAACCCTCTCCAAGTCCTTTCTGACTACAAGAACCTCCATAGAAACACTGGGGAAAGTGTGCAAGCTTACTACACTAGGTTCAATAGTGTGTATAATGCACTTTCCCCAGAACTAAAACCTCCAGAGGGCTCAGCTTTAAACAAATTCCCTGAAGGGTTTGACTCTGACATGACCTATCAACTGAGAGAGAGATATTTTGCAACTCTTGAAGATATGCAAAAGGGTGCTCTTTCTGTGGAAGTCAACTTAATGGAGAAAAGATCAAGAATGAAAACTGAGAAGAGAGTATCTTTTAGAGAGGAATCTACTCCTTCTACTTCAAGTTCAAAGATGGAGAGGATGTTGGAAGAAATGATGAAAGAGATGAGCATAATTAAGAGAGCAAAAGCAAATCAAAATCAAGCTGCTCCTCGAAATATAAGTCAGAATTATAGAAGAGAAAAAAATCAAGACAAACAAAACGAGAATGACCAACAGATTAGACCTCCCTTCCAACAAAACTATGTGGATCAATATGAGGAAGATCGGGAGTTGGAAAGGCTGGGAGAATCTCACATAAACTTGATTGGATTAGACAGTGGAGATGATGTTTTCCTCACTGAGGAAGAACAAAGTTTCTTTTATGATCAAAGTACAAATAGCTATAAAGATTCTGATGACTATAGATTGGGGTTTGAAAATGAAATCATGGAAGTGCATAGACAATACGATCTTAGGAGCAAAGGGAATGTAGATAACTAAAAAGACAAGAACACTAATACTGCTGTAAAATAAAAACACAGAAACTCAATCCAAAAAGACAGCAGAGAAAGCCAACACTTTGGCCAAGAAACCCGACTTAAACAAAGACAAAGGTGTCCAGCCAAATGTTGAACATAGTACCCCTATCACTTCAGCTAGTGGTCCTAATAAAACTATCCCAATTACCAGTCCAAACAAGGATTATCAAATCAAAATTGCTGAAAAGAATTCAATTGAAAAGACATATGTAAATATCAACAAATCAATTATTCCTTTCAGCCTTGTGGGAGATATTGCTAAGATAAAAATTTCCATTCCCCTAGCTGAAATAGTAACCCAAGGAATGTACAAAAACCAATTTTTGAAAGCCTTGAACTTAGGAAGCGATACCGACACCCTGAACTTGACAGATGACAAACCTGAGCTGTTGTTTGGTCCAGAAGTTGAAGGAAAATATCAAGAAGGGGTTGTCCCTCCCTTCTATGTTAGCTTGAAGATACATGAGAAAATCTTACACAATGCCATGTTAGATTCGGGAGCTTCACACAATCTGATGCCCAAGGTCGTAATGGAGAGCTTAGGCTTAGATATTACTAAAACATACAAAGATTTGTATTCTTTTGACTCAAGCCGAGTCAAATGTTTGGGTTTAATCAAAGATTTATGTGTTACTATAGCTCATATCCCTGCTAAGAGTCTAGTTATGGATATAGTTGTAGCTGAAATTCGCCCTAAGTATGGCATGCTCTTATCAAGATCTTGGGGAGCCAAACTTCAGGGAAGCCTTCAAATGGACAATTATTATGCCACCATCCCTGTTTTTAACCAAAACAGAAGACTATACAGGGAATCTCACATGAAGTACATGGTGAGCAACCTAGACAAACCAAACAAAACTCCAATCTATTCTACTCAATCAAGTTTAGATTCCTTTATCTTTTGTAACGAACATGAATTTACTCAACAAGATAAAGAGAACATAGACCCCACTGTTTCACCAGAAGAACATAATCTTCTCTCGAATCAACTTCAAAACATCGACAATCAACAAAAATGAGTCAAACGTAATTTGGACAATAAAATTTGATGGATCCTGTAATAAAGCAAGCGCAGGTGCAAGCGTATGGATCCAGAATACGAATCAGAGTTTTTCATATAATTTGGATTTCCCGTGCACTAACAATATTGCTGAGTACGAAGCACTTCTCCTAGGTTTACAATTGCTCAAATAATTACAGGCCCAAAAGGTAACAATCTTAGGAGATTCTGAACTTATCATAAAGCAAATCAAAGGAGAATACTCAGCCAAAAATCCGAGGCTTAGGGAATATCAAAATGCTGCTCTTGATTTATTGAAAACCTTTGAAATATACGAACTTGTTTTCATTCCTAGAGTGTTTAATCATTTAGCAAATGAACTCGCTTATAATGCTAGTAACTTTCAAATACCTAAGATAAATGAACAGCTTAGCGTAAAGGTAAAACATAGGCCCGTAGTTCTTGATAACGTAGATCACTGGAAAGTGTTTGATTCTGACCAACACATAAAAGATTTCTTGAAGTCAGAAAACGTTTTCACCATACCAACATCAGAATCTAGCCATAATCAAAATTGTCCATATATTGAAGAAATCCCAGAAGCTGAAATAATACACTCTGCTGATATAAGTCATTATGAGAATACATTTGAAGCAGAGTCAATTGACAACGTGGACCAAAAAGACTTGCAAGTTTTAGAATGTAAAAACGGTTCAATTCCAAGAGGTCTCTCACCTTTGGAACACCTTTTCGACTTTAATGATGTAGCCAAAGAACCAAAAATGGAGCCTGTAGAAACAAACGTAGAAGAAAACAACATAGGCTCCCTAACGGAACCCAAGATGATTAAATTGTCCAGCACTCTGCCAACTCACATTAAATCTCGATACATTGATCTATTTAAGGATTTTAAAGATGTTTTTTCCTGGGCATACACAGATCTGAAATATTACGATACCAGCATTATTCAGCACAAGATTCCCTTGAAGGAAAATCAAAAGACCTTCAAACAAAAACTGAGGAGAATAAACCCACTTTTATTACCTTTAGTTAGAGCCGAAATTGAAAAGATGCATGATGTTGGCATTATAGTACCTGTTAGATTTTCAGAATGGGTATCAAACTTAGTTTCTGTTAGGAAAAAGACAGGGGAGATCAGATTCTGTATTGATTTCAGAAACCTAAACAGAGCATCCCTAAAATACAACCACCCATTGCCCAAGATGGATCATATACTTCAGAGGGTAGTTGGGTCAAAAAGGATATCACTCTTTGATGGGTTCTTGGGTTACAACCAGGTGTTAGTGCTCCCAAGTGATCAAATCAAAACTGCTTTTTCCACACCTTGGGGCACCTTTATGTATGTCAAAATGCCTTTCGGGTTAATGAATGTCGGGGCCACCTTCCAAAGGGCCATGGACATAGCCTTTTCTGAAGATATTGGCTATTTCATAATTATTTACCTTGATGACATAACTGTCTTTTCAGAAACTGATGAAGAACATTTGAATCACTTAAGAAAAGTTTTTGAAAAGTGTAGGAAATTTGGTTTTTCATTGAATCCCAAGAAGACACTCTTTGGTCTCCAAGAAGGTAAACTTCTTGGAAATATAGTTTTGGAAGAGGGAATCAAAATATACCCTACAAGGATATATGGCATATTACAAATCAGTCATCCAAGAAGCCTCAAAGAGTTGCAATCTTTCATCGGAAAGATTAATTTTTTGAGAAGGTTTGTCCCTAACCTTGATGAGCTATTAAAAAACATTACAAACATGCTTAAGAAAGATGTGGGTGTAAAATGGACTTTACCAGCTAAACAATCATTCGAACTGGTCAAACAAGCTCTTACCCAAACACCGACCCTGATTACTCCAGATTTCACCAAAGATTTTTACATCTTTTCTTTTGCATCTGAGCATACAATAGCTACAGTTTTACTTCAAAAGAATGATTTGGGGCAAGAACAACCAATATCTTTCTTTAGTAGGGCCTTAAGAGATTCTCCTCTCAAATATAATATCATGGAGAAGAAAGCCTTAGCATTGGTGAAAGCATTGAAAGACTTTAGGGTCTATATTTTACACTCTCACATAATTGCTTTTATTCCACATACTGTTGTCAAGGACATTCTAAGTCAAGACCCTGATGGTAAAAGGGGAAAATGGATTGCAACTATTCTTGAATATGACTTAGAAATTAGGCCCACCAAACTGGTTAAAGGGCAAGGGTTAGCAAAACTTATGGCTGATTCTAACTTTCAAGCATTAGACATTAATATGGTAGATGTGTTGGAAGAAATAGAAGAATATGATGCTCCTGTTATTAAAGAAACATTTCTTAATTCTCCTTTGTATGCTGACATTATTTATGTGCTTTTATATTTAATTACCCCTCCTTATTTATCTAAAACTAAAGCTATATTCTTGAAACAAAAGGCTTTGAGTTTTTGTATCTTAGATGGAGTACTATATTGGAAAAACATTGTTGGAATTTTGCTTAAATGTTTACTTGAAGATGATGCAAGAAAGATCATGCATGAGTTGCATGAAGGATAATGTGGAGGACACCCCTACTGGAAGGCCACAGCAAAAAAAATTATTAGATCTGGTTACTATTGGCCTACCCTTTTCCCAGACACTCAAAATTTGGTCATGTCTTGCCATAAGTGTCAAATATTTGATGGCAAAAGAAAACTCCTTCCCTTACCTTTACATCCTATCAGAGTTGAGGCACCTTTTCAACAATGGGGGCTGGACTTCATTGGGGAAATTCATCCATCCTCCTCAGTTCAACATAAGTGGATCCTCACAGCCACTGACTTCTTTACCAAATGGATAGAAGCTATACCCTCCAGGAATTCTAATGACTCTGTCATTATCAAGCTCCTTGAAACAAATATCCTATCCAGATTTGGTTGTCCCAGAAAAATCATAACAGACAATGTTGTTGCTTTTAAATCTAAGAAAATGGTTGATTTCTGTTACAAATACCACATAACCTTGGGTCATTCCACTACTTACTATCCCCAAGGAAATGGATTAGTTGAATCCTCCAACAAGAGTCTCCTCAATATAATCAAAAAATTGTTGGAGAAAAATCATAAATCATGGCACAGTAAGCTGGTTCATGCCTTATGGGCTGATAGATTAACTACAAAGAAGTCAATAAATATGTCCCCCTATCAGTTGGTTTATGGCATGGATGCAGTTTTTCCTACCTCATTGGGAGTTCTAGTCATGAAACTCCTTCAAGAAGTGCAGAGTGAAGAGAATGATATGCAGAGAAGGATCAACCCAACAATCCATTTACAGTAGACCAGAGAAGAATTTTATGAGAGAACACAGTTAGTCCAAGAAAAAATGAAGAAACTATTTGATAAGAGGACTAAGGCAAACAATTTCCAAATTGGAAATGTTGTCCTTAAATGGGATTCAAGAAAAGAGGAGAAGGGAAAACATGGCAAGTTTGAGAATTTGTGGAAAGGGCCATATATTATCCATGCTAAGAGGGGTCACAATGCATTTTTCTTGAAAGAATTGAATGGAGAAGATCTATATGGAGGTCCTGCCAATGGCAGGATGCTCAAGCATTACTTCTGCCAAGAATCTTAAGTTTCAAAACATTTTATTTTTTCATTGTAAATATCATAGTCTAACCATTGCAATCAAAGTTAGAAAAATCAAAAATACAAAACAAAGAAAGAAAGAAAAGAGGGCAGATTATAAAAACAATAAAGGTATGGCTCCATACCAAAAAAGAGAGAGTCAAATCTGAAAGTGTGCAAACTTAAATGCCACTACTGAAAAACACACTTCTAGTTAGTCAAACTACCTAATCTTGACTAATTAGCTTTAAATTTTTTGTTGATAGGATAGTGAATTCGATTTGCCAAACTGTGTAATCTTGGCTTATCAGTAGATAGTTTAGGATAGAAATTAAAGGTTCAAACATGTTCAAAATCTGAACCTAAGGTTTCAAGAATAAAATGACTCAAATCTGTTTTATTTTTTCTAAGTCAAGAAGATGTAAAATTCTAGTTCTAATTAACTCAAAAGCTGAACCAGAGAAAAAGAAAGAACAGCTCAAACAAAGTCAAAACAGAGCTGTGAAAAAGGATGAAGGAAGTGCCTTGAATTTTCAGATCTTAAACCTTCATCATTTTGTTTTAATTTTTCTGCAAATAATAATCTATGTGCAATTTGTTTTTATGCCATAGATCAGCATCAAGTTAGACTATTCAAACCTAACTTGTATGCTTTTTTAATTTCTGTTGTAGAAATTAGAGAATAAAATCTGTTGGACAGATTAATCCCAACAGATGGTAGATTAGGTAGAGAATAATCTGAACTCAACTATTTAATATGAGTTCAGGGAGAAATAAGGAGTAGAAATAGATTAGATTTCCTGCTTTCAAAAGAATAAAATGTTGTGAAAAGAGTTTGCCAATCCAAGTGCACTCTAATGAATAAAAAATGCTAGAGCAATAGGATTGGGTAGGTAGAAAGCTTGTAGATGAAAAATCCATTGTTTTTAGCTGCTAATATGTTTTCCGAGCAAGATTATCCTAGCAAAGAAAGAGCAGCCCACTGGATCAGGCACAAGTCAGCCTCCCAGAAAATGCAAATCTAAAGTTCTTGATGCCTTCAAGAAGGCATCATCCCCAAGTGGAGCCACTGTTAGCCACCTATAATATTTGTTATAGCAAAAGGTGGCTAAAACATTTTGAGCCTTCAAGGAATAAATTTTATTGCTAAAAATTGTTGGCTCTTGAAGACTCTTGAAAGGCCTCATGCCTCTGTCCAAAATCTTCATTACTATTCCCATTTTATACTCGGAAATTCTGCTGATTTCGTGAGAATAAACTGCTACAAAAACATCAAATTTCCCCTTCCCCTCTTTCAAAACTAACCTTCATTTGCTCCCCTTTTTCTCCATAAAAAATCTTTTGTCTTCGTGATTTCTCTTCTTCTCTTCATGAAAATCACTTTTTTTCATAGTTAAAAAATCCATTTTTTTAACTATTCTGAAACCCCCGATTCCTTTGAAAACCATGAGAAATTTCATAAAAACAAAATTTTATTCCTATGGACTTAAGCCCCTTGGGCTAAGTCCTAACCACTTCCCCCACATGCCCCTTCCCCGAAACCAGGCGCTAGTCCCATCGGCGCTTATCGCATCGGAATAAATCAAACGAGCACATATGTTCTGTTACACAAAAACCCTGATGCGATCAGCTCCCTTTGATATAACTCCAGATCTCATGTTTCTTTTGAAAAACCAAGAGTTATTACCCCGAGCGCTAATCGCATCAGAAAGATTCAAGTGAGCAGGTTTTTTTGCTGCGTTTAAATTACAATGCGATCATCCTTCTATTATAAAACCCCGATCGCATCATATTTTATATATATCCTGTGGGCCCACATTGGCGCTTAAAACCTTATAATATTTCTTCCCCGATCCGATTTTCCCTTTGAAAAATGAAAAACCCACTTTTCCAAAGTTTTGACTTAAAAATCCAAATCACGTGTTAAATATTAAATGGGTTGATTAAAAAGACAGACGCGTAATTGCATCGGCAAATTTCAATGGGTAGATTGAAAAGCCCCGGCCCAAAGGCCCAACTCTGATAAGCCCATATATACATAAGCCCAGGCCTATCAAAGGTCTATATAAAATAGGCCCCATAACCGGGCGCCTAACCGCATCGGAGATTTTCTTTGGTGTGGTTTCAATATTCATTACCGCCGATTGCGATTGGCCGATCGCGCAATCGCATCGGCCCTTTCTCCGGTTATCACAATTGCATCAGCCTATCTCCCAATCATAGCAATCGCATCGGCCTGTTCTCCGATCGCACAATCGCATCGCCTCATTCCCGACCTCTGATGGTGATTCCCCCGATTCATTCTCAACCATTGATCTAACCTTTAGATCGACGGCTTGCGCTTCGTCGCATCGCATGTTTTAATCACTCCATTCACTCACCACCCCCGATTGCGATCCCCCAATTGCGATTCTATGATTAAATCAAGACCGTCCACGTGTCCGGATCGGACGGTCCAGAATCACTCTGCCTTATTCTCCTCCCGCTCTCCTTTTTTCCTTTCTACGTAAATCTCCACCGTTGGATGTAGTCGTCCAATGGCCACGCTCTTCCCCACCTTCTGAAGCAGTTAAACCTAGAAAATGCCGGATTTCTTAATCTTTTTTGTGTTTTGCAGGTGTTTTAATGGTTTTCCTTTGTATAATGAAGGAAATCTGAGGGCCGTGAAAGACGTTTTTCGCGCCTTTGAGTTATCAAAGAGAACCATTCACAGGACTTCATTACATTGTTTTATCAATTCTTCATGGACATTGATGCCTTTAAAAGCCCAGCGCGGCCTGCACATCGACAATACACTGTGATTAAATCACATTTAAAAAGAGTATCAGTTTCTGAAGATAGAGCGCAACAGAGAAGAAGATTAAAGACAGATTTGGGGAATTATGGCTAAAGATGATTATCAAAAGCCTAATTCCCTGGATTAAAACACAGTCAAAAGAAAATCATAAGTGTATGAACAGACAGAAAGGCCTTCACCGCCTTACTTGAGGCGAATTGATTCCTCAGCTACCACAGAGCCACTTGTTGCCTCAAACCATTCAAAACAGAGGCCGAAGTTATTTATTAAAGAAATATTTGCCTCCAGCGCTGCCAAGAAGTTAATTCTGCCACAGGAAACTAATGCAGACAAATATCAGAGGAGTTAGTTCATCCTGGGTAGAGCCTAAAAGTCAATAAAGCTCCCACCGAGTTTTGATATTAATTGTAAAATAGTTAATACAGTGAAACACCTGTAAACTTATTCATCAAGCCTTTCAAAGGCTGAGAAGTCATCACTCTGTATTAATTGAACTTAGAAGATATTTTATCCTATTCCACCTCCTCATTTCTTCTATAAATACTTATGAAGAAGATGAGATAAAGGTTGGTTGTTGTTTGATTACAAGTTGTAATACTGAAACTCTCTGAAATAAATACACAAGTCTGTTGAAGTTGAAGAAGAAATTTAAGTCTTGGAGGTCTTGATGATGTTGTTGCATGCTTGTTCCTGAGAAGGCTCTATCATTGGATCCATGAGCTTGGCTGTTGGTGAAGTATTCTGAACTGTTTTATGTTTTCCCCTGTTTTCATTATGTTCCATAATTTCTTACTACAGTAAGTTGAAAATTTTAGGCTAAGAAATGACTCTTGGAAGCACCTTAGACCTGTTCATCCTTCATTGTTTCATGTTTTCTTCTGCTGAAGTATTTTAGAGGCTTTAATCTTTCTCTTTAGTCTTCATGCTTGTTTATTTCCTTAATAGTTTGAACAGTTGGTTTCATCATGATTTATGGTTTTCCCTGCTTGTCTGCTTCCACTTAAAAACTGTTATTGAAGTCTCCCTTTGAATTTCTTTGCTTACAGTGAATCAAAGAGGTCGGTTTTGATCTTGCCCTTTGTCCTCGCTTAAACAGTTGGCTTAAAGGTCATTTATAATTATGATCATAGATGTTTTTAGGTGTTCCCTCTTCTATGACTTTAATTATCAGTAAATATTTTATGTTTTCTAAGTCATTTGAAATAAAATCTTTGAGGAAATAGGGCGTTCCCTAAATCTTAGATTTCATTTTAAAAGTTGTTTTGTGATCATTATTTTCTTAAAGCTGTGATTTGTAGAATTTATGGTTAGCCCTTTCTATCAAAGAGCTCTTTATTGTTCAAATTATGCTTTCGAATTCCCTTTGTTGAGAATTAAACCTCTCTTTCCAAATCATGAATGTTCATCTCATTCCAAAAACAAAAGGATCTTGTGGCCAAGTTAGATTTGTCCTTTGATATCCCATATCCATTGATGAGTTTGTTATGACCTTTTATTGACTCCATTGCCCAATGAACCAGATATTTCTCTGTTTGATATATCTTTCCTAGGCCTTTCATGTTATGTTGTATCAATCTAACCAACCAAACAAACAAATAAACACCTGCACTTAATAACTAGTCTAAAACCAATACTCAAAGCACACAAGATAAACCTTTGCAAAAAAAAATTTGAGAGATCGCTCTCTGAGAACAGGAGGACTAGATCCTGTAACTCTAAAGATTGGTTCTGATGTTGCCTTGTCTTTTGATTTGCCAAACTATCAAAACACGGGACACCAACAGTAGGTTCCTAGACATTTGAATGAAAGAGGATGCGAATAAGATGGCCTACTTGTGGTCCAAAGCTATCGTCGACACTCGTAGTGATGATGAGAACTTCTCGCTCCTGATCAAAGGCAAGTCACAACCCTTCCACTTATCACGTTTGGACACCTGCACAGAGATCAGAAAATGATAACCACATACCACATACTAATTTCATCCAAAAACTACTAATCAGTCAGAGAAGACTAGCATATTGCATTCAGTAAAGACAAAACACAAGACGAAAACCAGACAATAGTTACTTATATTAATAGGTAGAAAGAAGAGATACAACCATGCTCTAACGTTGCGGTCTCCTCCAGCAGGGGCTCGGGTGAAGCACGTCTCAAAGCTCGTCGGGGAATTCAGACAGGATAAGGGACCTCTCGATGGATTTCTCCTTGTTCTACCTTCTCAATAACTTAGTTATTCAACTATAATGTGCTCATCTCTTTAGCTATATAATTCTCTTTGTTCATCTCTTCTCCAAGTTTAGCTAGTTTTCATAAAGAGAGAAGGCTTGTTTATATAAAGGGAAAGGAGGAGGTTGGGATCCCTACAAAGGTGGAAGGGAGGCCTATCCTTTAGGAGTTTTCCAAGGGAGGTGGAAACTACTAAGTAAAGGAGGAGGCCCGTGGTTGTTTTAGTTCAACCACTCCCAATGACTCATCCCGGAGGTGGTTGGAATGGAACCTTTGCCTCTATTTTTAAAAAACATTTCATAAATAGCTTGGCACGGGAATTACATTGGGACAGAGTGCCAGGTGGCACGAGTCCTAGTGTTAAAATTCCACTTCGACGCAATGGCAGAACTGGCTTCTCGCGCCAAGGAAAAAACAGGGATTTTTACTGCTCTGCTCAGGAAAATGTCAACAAGAAGAATGTTGCCTTCATCAAAAGGGATGCAATGATGTTATTTTCAAGGCATGACACTATTCATAAGTCATAGAAATGATCGTCCAATGTGAGAGATGGGGATTGCAGGGACAGTGACAAAATGTTGTGTAACATATTCCCCCTAAAGCATGAAGTCCGAGGGAGAGGGAGGGGTGAAATGCTTTATGAGAATGCATTCGAACCAAACACCGCTGTCGAAAAACCTGCAATTACATATACCACTGATATCTTTAATATATGAACATGTGGCATGGGCACAGCCATCCATAAAAGAGTATATAAAAACTGAGATCCAGGTATGGACACAGCCATCCAGTAGCAAAGATCAACAAATAGACTCAGGTATGGTCGCAGCCATCCAATCAAAGAGTCATGCAATAATTCATGATAATTCACAAAGAACCTGCAGCCTGTATTTTATCAGAAAAAACCCAGGGTCTTGCACTCCATCTCAATCCAAACAAGTACAAATTCAGGCATGTGAATATGTGAGTTGAAGTAGAGCATGCAAGAAAATCATCTGATTACCAGCCAATGATGAAATCTGTTAACAGAGGCGAGAGAAACCACCAATAATGACAATGGCTCTCAAGGTATGAAAGGTACAATCCACGGAATGTGAACAGTGATCTAGCGTCGAACACCAGTAGAGTCAGTCGATCGAAGGCCAGTGATGTGGACCTTACGTCGAATGCGAAGAACCTGCCATTAAGGCATGCAGGCTCCAAGGTACCAAAAAGGAGTCTCTAGATCATATTCCTAGATAATGAGCTAAAGTCGACAGGAAGTGACCTAATCGAAGGTGGGCCATAATGTTTCCCACATCATCGACATGAGAAAAAATCCATCCTAGTACATTTTATGAGCCCTAGCAAGGAGGAACTCGAATAACATCATGGTGACGAAGCCCAATGTCATCATAGTTTAACGAGTCTGAAAAAGGAAGAACTTGACATCTTTTCATGTTTAGAGAGTATGAAAAGAAGGCAGAAAAGAAAACTCCAGTAGTCCCTTTTCGTAGGTAGTCTCATAGATCCGAAAAGGTAGAAAACTGTGTCTGAGAGAACCTCTTAGTCGTGATAGGTTAAGGTATTCCTTTTTCGTAAATAATATATCCCATCCCGAAAAAGGGTTAAACATATATTGGGTAGATATCGTTTCGCAGCCATTTAACGACTTCAAAACGACAAGCGTCTCGGCAATATTTTCAGTTTTAGAGAGTCAGAGAAGAGCTGAAAGATGACTCCAGTAGTGACTTTTTCGTGTTTTTACCGAGTCTGAAAAAGTATAAAATCTAACTCGTTACTTCATCATTGTCACATGAAAAACCTGTTGCTGCACAAGAGACATGTGTAAAACGTATTTTTCGAAAATAATACAATAAAATAATCGAAAAACATGCCTTAAAACCTAATTATGGTTGTGAAAAAGTTATAAAATGCCAAAAATGTTAAAAAATAATTACTTTTCACTTTTACCTCTTGTGGAGAAATTTTCACCCATTTTACTGTGCAATCTTGCAGCAACGATAGCAGCCAATCCAGTACACCAATCGCAAATCCGTCAACTCCAGGTAAGAGATGAGATCCCTCTTGTCATTTTAAGCTATTCCTTGCTTCCTGCATTTGTCAATTTTGAATTTGGAGGGAGAAATTGTAAAATATAGGGTTGCACGGTTGGCATGGGTTTCAGGCACGGAGTCGCGCCAACCGCCCATTTTTTAATATTGGGGCACGCCAATGGCACAAACCAATATCAAACAAAAATACATACCAAATGTCCCAATTTTTCACAATTTCAAGGATAAATATTGACTAACACCATTTGTATGTGTGTGTTTGCAAGTAGATAATAGAAAAATGGTCATAGAATGGAAAGAAAGGGAGCATAGTGAAGAAGATGAGTTGGCCATGGAAAATGAGGGAGTTATGGCAGCCCTCAAAAACTGTGGTTTGCTAAAATTCATTCCAACACCATGCCTCTGAGCCCAACCAAAATTGCTACAATATATAGTCAGTATATGGGATGAAAACCAAGAAAATTTCATCCTACGGGATCAAGAGCTTGAAATTTATGTTTCCGATGTGTATTTCATCACAGTATTATCACGGAGGGGTGCAACACCACTCCTAACCGGCACCCGGCCCTACATGGAAAACATGACCATGGTAATCGATAGGGTATGTCGAGGAGCATGGAAAGGTTCAGGTAGTGGGAAAGTTGATATTCAAACTAACCCTGATTTGACACTACGTGTGGTATTTCATATCATCACATGGGCTGCTGGATCACAAGCACCACATGAAGCAAAAAAGACACAGTTGCTTCTTGTTGTGGACTGCATGGCGCCGACTCTCTACAACTGGGCAGAGGCCGTAACCATCAACATGAATCGCCAACTAACAAAATGCAAGAAGACCAAACTGAAACAATTTGGTTATGGATCCATTCTGGTATCGTTATTTTTGGAACGATTACTAATTTTTCAGCGACAAGAGGTTATAGTTCTGAATCCACCAGCGAGAGAAACACGGATGGCCCGATGTGCTGCACTGATGCCAAGGGCAGGAGGCGGCCAAAAAATTTCTTGGAGGCCGGAATTTTTTGATTGGCTCCATCGACAACTTATTGTCATGGAGGATTGGCCCTACGCTGGCACAGATTTCACTAATGATCCAAACCTCCCACTCCCGGAGGGAGAAGATAGGGATGAATATTTGGGTAAGACTCAATTTTTTTAATTTTATGAGTATCATGATTTTTTGTTTATTTATGTATGTTTTGACATTGAATCCATGTGATTCAGACATTGGCCCAGAGAGACCTACCGGTATGTCACCAATAGCGAGGCGAATCCCTCGCGATTTCGACCCTCAAGGTGAGGGTGGCGAGGAATACGAGATAGTGCGCACCCTGGAGGGGATCACCCGAGGAGTTCCAGATTATGCACGTTTTGATGATGTTCCTTGTGCCTATCAAAGGCATACCGTAGGGGTGCCCAGTCGAATTCACCACTTGCTGAGGTGGCTAGTACGGGCTGTGACATGTTATCATGAGCACCATGTGGATTAGACACCTAGGTTTATTTTATCTGCATATTTTGCGAGACATGATGTCTCGGGATGTAACAGAAACATACATATATTTTTTGACGTTGTGATGCACACATTTGCAAACATGCAATATATATATATATATATACACACATCTATTTCCCTACATGGATCTTTTACATATGATGATGCTTTTACAAATTATGCAAATTCCTATCTAATACAATGTTAGCCACTGTATCAGTTAACGTGTTCATTCGTCTAGGAATATTTTGATAAGTAATGAAATCAAAATGTCTTTCCAATAAATGAATACGTAAATACAATCTTAGAATGTGTGGATTTCTAGCTGAATAATGATTATTGAGTTGTATAACAACAAGATTTGAATCGAGATTTAAAAGCAATGCGTGTATACTGAGGTTGATTGCCTCAGTTAATAACTCAATGACAGTGCTATATTCAGCGACATTTTTTGTAGTTCATCCTAGAAAAATACCTTGCAGATCTATCAACTCACCAGTAGGATTATAAATTACCCAGGCTGCCAAAAACAAATTCCTGGTACTACGGGAAGCACCATCCACAAAACCGACATAAGGGGTAATAGACATCTGCACAATAATCAAGACCCAATAAGCAAGAAAACTCTCACAAAGCACACCAAACCCAAAACATGTAAAAAAATGAAAAAAACACCTATGTACACCTGTTATGCATGAATGACTCAGGCATAATATTTTTTGAGATACAACCCATTTTTGGGTTCTTCAAGCAGATAACCTTCGTAGTCAATTAAATCATAGGCCCCATTTTACAATACATGTTTAACGATGTATGGCCCATGCCACATAGGTTGAAACTTTCCTGCCCCCAGCTTATCATGAGCTTGGTCATATAGGAGGACGAGATCTCCTTCAACGAAGGAACAAGGAGAAATTGATTGGTCAAAATGTGCTTTGACTCGCTTCTTTTGTGCTTCGATGACCAAAGCGGCTAAGCGACGAGTTTCGTCCAACCTCTCTAAGTAAAGGAGACGCTCTTCTTCTGGTGAAGTATTTGGAAATAATTCCACAAATGACTTGAGTGAAGGTATTTCACACTCAATTTGGAAGCACTTCCAGACCGTAAACCAACTGAAATGGGGTGAATCCGGTCGCACTCTTCATTGAGGTTCGGTATGCCCAAAGAGACGAAAATAACATGAAATGCCAGTTTTATTTGTGGATCCCAATCATATGCTGAAGCATTGTGACAAGAAATTTTTTCACAGATTCAGCTTGGCCATTGGCTTGAGGGTAGTATGGCATTGAGCTGTCCTGACACAGACCCAACTTGGAAGTCAACTCCGCCACCATATAATGTCGAAAATGGGAACCATGATCAGTAATGATGAATTAAGGGACATCAAACCTAGCAATAATATGATTGAATATGAACTGAGCAGTTGTCTTACCGTCAGCGACAAGTGTAGGTATTGCTTCGACCCATTTGGTGAAGTATCCACGACTATGATGATATAAGCATGTGTAATATCCCAAAACTGGAATTTTCTACAACAAGAAGAATATATCAAGATATTTTGAAGTTGTAGATGCAGTAATATAGATTATATGATGTGTTCAAAAACACATATCCCTCAAATGAGTGAAACAGCAGCAACAAAAGAATGCCTACACCTTCCCAAGTGCGGAAAATGCAAGAATTAGACCCTGGAAACGTTATTTCTGAATATTTGTGTTATCACTGGGTGAAATAATGCTGGTTTCCCTTAGAATATGTTGTTAGGGTCTCACATACAAGAGGGGATTAGAAATAAATCCCTTTTGATATGTTAAACAGACCTCCTAGCTACCTGACAGCTTAAAAATAGCCAAATCCCATGACTTGAGTTATGCAGAAAAAGACTGAGTTATGCAGAAAAATACTGAAGCATATACAACATTATTCTATGAGGGTTTCTATATTAAAATAATTAAATACATGTATTTTGAGTTACATGGGACAATATGCCAGGAAAATAGAGATCTAGCCTCCTTATTGCATTATAAAGCTAACCCGGCAAGGGTTTCATGAAACACATGTACAAGAAAGAGAAGATCTGAATATTCAGCTCAAAAAATATATTCTTACTACAAAATTATAGAAATATAGCTGAATAATACAAAATATGGATGAGGATCCCTTCCTCTAGCTTTCCAGGAGAAGGGTTGGCCCTTTCCCTAGGAAACTAGCTCAAAAACAAGGGTCTTAACCCTACTGTAGCAAATCTTTATAAAATGACATATTTCCTGCAAGGGACTGTGCTATAGGAGATTATAAATGATTTGGCCTGCTAGCAAGATCTGAAATGTGCTTAGAAATCTTCCTATCTTATTTCTCAAGAGGAGGAAAGCACCTTCTACTGAGAAACAGACCTGGAAGTGGTTTAAGAATCATCCACTGCAACACCCTACAACTCAGCAATATTATGCTATGGAAATAACGTTGGGACTAAATAATGATGCTTGGCCTTAAGCCTGGATGTGGAGCAATACTGAACAAGCTCTCCCAAGAGGCCTCTCAAGGGAAGAGGTGGGATTCCCGCTCGAGAACACCCAGTGCTACCTTGCTAAACAGCAAGCGGAAGCCAAGTCTAAACATACAAGATCAATAAATCAAAATAGAAAATTGACCTCTCCTCATTAGGTCCCATTCACATGTGCCATCAATCTCATGCAAGTTGTCCTCCACCAAAACTGCGTTGTCCAAAGGAGATTCAATGTATCTAGACAGCTTAGTTGACTTGGTCAAAGTTGATTGAATCAACATGTCCCCCATCTCCATTCACACCTAAGGGTTCTTAAATTAGCTGCTTATTCTTACCCATTTTTACATTATGGTGTATCCTTCTAAAGAGGTTAATGGGCCTCCCTACCCAATTATTCATCCTGTTGGTGATAAAACAACTCTAATATTCCATTAGATCGGAGGCTAAAATTTTGGAATATTACAGTCCTCCCCTCCAAAATTTTTCTTGTCCTCAAAAAAATGCATAAGGTGAGAAAAATTCTCCCCTCCTCTTCTTGTGGCCTCCTCATCAGAAAGTCTCCACCACTTCTTAACATGATCTGCTACAAATCTATCCTCCAATGTCTCCTCCCAAGCATGCAAAACCATATGGCCTACATCATAGAAAGGTGGAAGATGTAAGTGGAAACCTCCCTACTGTCCAATGGCCTCCTCAAGGTAGGAGTGATGATGAACATGGGGAATATTGTTCCCAATGAGTGACTCCCACACCCATGCTATCATCCAAATGAAATGAGCCAATCTAGTTAGCTCAAAAAGATCCTCAACCCCCGGTTCATACAATGTATCCTCCCAACCAAGTGGTTTCTCTCTCCATATATGATAAGTGTGGGGATGCTTCTAACCTTGGGCTGAAATATCATGACCTATAAGAGTGGCCCAAGCTACCCCATCAAGAAAATAAACCATGAAGTGCCTCCTCCAAAAACTCAAACTCTCCAAATGGCTTCTCCCATATGAAGAAGAGAAATGTAATTTGGCAATCATGGGCTGCCCATTGCTCCTCTAGAAACATGCATCATGTGAAGTAGGGAGAATCATCCTTCCAATGGGAATCTTTAACTCATATCCCACTCTCCAATCAAAGCTTCCCCTGAACATAGAGATATCAGCAATACATGGAAGCAAAAACCAATAGAAACAAGTTGTCATATGAAAACAGGAAAGTGGATCAAGGTCCCATACAAGGAACCAGTGCAATGCATTCTTTGCATGCATCAAATCAAACAAAAACAAGTGCTTTTTTTTCCACTTGTTTTCTACCACAATCATTTTACAAGATATAAGCATGAAAGTACAAAAGGGTGTCGATGGTGCACACAAAACATCATGTGGCTTTCCCCACAAACCACCAATGAGATAGCCAATCTCAATGATACAAATGGCTCCAAGTACATAATTATACAATATGCAAGAAGGAATAATCCTCCTTGGTACAATATTCTACTCATAAAAAGACAAGAAGTACAAAACATAAGGTGATATTGTACATTCTCCATCATGCACTTGAAGACTTGAGCTGAAATGGCTCAACCGAAAATGCTCCCTTACTCCTAATGAGTAGGAAGGTGGCTGTGACATCCTCTCCATCATCATCTGAGCTATGCATCTCTTCATATGCTGAAATATGTCTTGTTGAATGCCCTCCCAAATGAACTCCTCTGCCAAGGCAAGATATGCATCAAAATGCATGGAAAAGAAGTCCTCATGTGCTACATGTAGCAGCTTCTCCTTGAGCTTAGAAGCTCTAGTCAAGAAGACTCTGACATAAGAATAGATGACCATATCATCCACCATATATCTGTCATCTCCATCAGGATCATCAAGAATCATGCAAGCACCAAGATCCTTGGAGTACTCTACCAAGATTTGACACCTCCAATAAGGATCAATCCTCCTAAGGGACAGCGCTGGTGATCTGCAATGTGAAGCTCTACATATGTTGTTGTCTTTTCCTTTGACATCCCTCATGCCAAAGTCATCCTCTAGATTGTTGCCATTCCCATCATGCAGATGCTCATGCTCAAAAGGAAGTAGTGACCTTTGGAAGTTGGCCTCCCATGAGAAGCTCTCCTCTAAAAGGAATCTCCCAATATTGGCCAAAGAAAACATGAGTGGTCTCCATCTACTCCAATGTATGGAGGATTCTTTCCTCCAATGAAGTACCCTCTGTTTCTCCAAATCTATGGAGCAGCTCCCTTGCACCATGAAGGTGCCATCCTCCATGATTCCAGCGTAGTACATGTAGTGAGAGTGGGTGGTGCTGAAAATGGAAGGACGTCCTCCTCCTCCTTGAGTTTACCCCAACCCCTTTGTGCTGCACTGGACTCCTCCAAAGTTTTCACCTCTCCATAATCCAAGAGTGGTGAACCAAATGGCAAGATTTATCTTACCAACTCCAAATCCGGTGGCCTCCCTGGTGGAATGCCTCCATGTAGTGAGACATCCATGGCAAGAGAATATTGTCTATAAGGTTGGGCAACCTTGTCCTTGCCCTCACAGCGCAAACCAGTCTCCTTCCTCCTTGCACCAGCTCTCTCAAATAGATAGGGGTGTGTGCTCTTCATTAAGTGATGATGTCCTTCCCCCCACCTTATCTTTCCATCAATATCATCTCACAATCAAGCTGCTCATTGACTTTACTTTGCCTCCCACATGTGAGATACTGGGGAACTTCTTGCAATGTCACAAGAAATCCTCATGTTGGAGCGTGTGCTCCTCCTCCCTCTGTATGAGGCGCTAGATATGTTGTAGATATGATAACGTTGTAACCCCCATCCTTCTCTTCATCTTCAATATGAATAGGAGGTAACTTCTCAATAAGAGGATCCTCCTTTACAAAAGGACCCTTCATGCCCTCTTTTCTAAGGCCATCAAATAAATATCTTTCCTTTAGAAAGGTGCCATGCAAGATATGATCTCCTCCAATAGGTTTCTGAAGAGGTTTTGAGTTTGCAGGCTCTCCCAACTTATGCAAAAGTTTCAGTGGTTTGATTGTTTCATGTTTTGCATCAAATATCTCAACCAACCTTTTAGTGAACTTTGCAAAAGAAGAAGTATTAAAAATTTTCAATGAAAATGACTCAAACATCCACCAAGCATAAGCCTTACCTTCAAAGTGTAGCACTGCAACTATGATGGCTTCTTCTTCAAAAAATGGGTGCTGCTGCAAGTAAGTGCACAACTCCTCCACCCAAGATTTGGTTGAGCAAGTTGGGGATCCATCAAAGGTAGATGGAGAAAATCTATCCATGTCATGCAGCTGGATCCTCTCCACCTTGATCTTGCAGAACTCTTTGAAAGTAATATGATCTATAAACTTCTCAGCTTGAGATTCATATTCTTGCAGGAAATTGCTAAGAGTTCCCTCCTCCAGCATTTCTCCTTCTTTCATCTTTCTCATAAAAACCCTGGTAATTTGACAGCGTTGTGCATAATAGGATGTAGATGCATGCTCACACCTATCATTTACCAATCTAGATTTGGCTCTAGATCTAAACCCATCAGGAGATTCCATCCCTCCTCTCATCTTCTTAAGATTTTCATTGATGCACTGCACATATTTTGGAAGAAGCTTTGTAAGCTTATCTTCCCTCTTTCCTCCACATAATGGAGTCTTCATTTTGTTCATCTCTCCTTCTATGGATAGTTTCATGGCTTAGTTCCACAGGCTGAGCCAATATTGAAGCTTTGATACCACTGTAATATCCCAAAACTAGAATTTTCTACAACAACAAGAATATCTCAAGATATTATGAAGTTGGAGATGCAGAAATATAGCTTATATGATGTGTTCAAAAACACATAGCCCTCAAATGAGTGAAACAACAGCAATAGAAGAATGCCTACACCTTCCCAAGTGGGGAAAATGCAAGAATTAGACCCTAGAAACGTTATTTCTGAAGATCTGTGTTATTACTAGGTGAAATAATGTTGGGTTCTCTTAGCATATGTTGTTAGGGTATCACATACAAAAGGGGATTAGAAATAAATCTCTTTTGATATGTTAAACAGGCCTCGCGGCTACCTCACAGCTTAAAAATAGCCAAATCCCATTACTTGAGTTATGCAGAAAAAGACTGAAGCATATACATCATTATTTTATGAAGTTTTATACAGAAAAATAATGAAATACATGGATTTGGAGTTACATGGAACAATATGCCAAGAAAACAGAAATCTGGCCTCCTTATTGCATTATAAAGCTAACTCGGCAAGGGTTTCATGAAACACATGTAAAAGAAAGAGAAGATCTAAATATTCAGCTTATAAAATACATTATTACTAAAACATTATATAAATATAGCTAAATAATACAAAAGAGGGATGAGGATCCCTTCCTCTATCTTTCCGGGAGAAGGGTTGGCCCTTTCCCTAGGAAACTAGCTCAAAAACAAGGGTCTTAACCCTACTGCAGCAACTCTGCATAAAATGACACAGTTCCTGCAAGGGACTGCGCTATAGGAGATGAGAAATTCTTTGGCCTATTGCCAAGATCTGAAATGTGCTCAGAAATATTCCTAGCTAATTTCTCAAGAGGAGGAAAGCACCTTCTATTGAGAAACAGACCCGGAAGTGGTGTAAAAATCCTCCACTGCAACACCCTACAACTCAACAATATTCTGTTGTAGAAATAAAGCTGGGATTTAAGAATGATGCTTGGCCTTGAGACTGGATGTGGAGCAATACTGAACAAGCTCTCCCAAGAGGCCTCTCAAGGGAAGAGGTGGGATTCCCGTTGTTGGAACAGGGTCTCCTAACAAGCTATGAAACTGGTCCATTTTGAATATTTTTTATTATATTTAGCCTATCGGAGGGGTTTTGGGGTGGGTCAAAGCCCTGAACGCATTGTAATGGGTCAAAGGGTAAACTAGGGGTCCAAAAACCATGGGTTGCATACCATAGGAAATTCGAAGCTAGATTGTTATAAATAGAGATGCATTTTGTATTGTAAAGGATAGGAAATGATGAGCTATTGATGCGATATGTTGTTTAAGATATTTGATTGGGTTTTGGGGAACGGACTCCTATTGGCTATGTGTGTGGAGATCCTAGTCTAGCTGTGTGTGGACTTAGATGCTATGTGCGCAGGTTGGGAAGGGAATTGGAATTGTAAGGAAGAATTGATGAATGAATGAATGCAGAAGATTGTTAGAGAACTGAATCTATGAGTACTGTTATATGAATTACTGGTAATTGCTGTATTGTGCATTTTTTGTCCTTAAGCTACGAAAGATCTTTGTATTGTGTTCTTGGATCTAGATCTGTTATGTTATGTTTATGTATTATTGTGTTGATGATATAACAAGCATATAACTATAGATCTAGTGCACGTGGATGCGAATAGAGATTTAATCAACTCTACGTAGAATAAGGTAATCGGGGATTACAGGATCTAGCACTACTCTTCTTGCTTTACTCATCCTTTCACAGGGTGCGGAAACCTAGTTACAGCACCCACCCATACTACTTCAGGTGAGACTTTGACCTGCGAAAGCAGGTCACTACCGAAAGGGCTAGTAGTATAGGGGTTTGTTGGCAAACCTTTCTTACTGAACCTAGGTCAGGACCCCTCAAGCCAACAAATGGTTTTGTTGCCAGGAATGGAAGAAGTTTGAGGAAGTGATCTGGTACTGACAAGAAAATACTGGATATCTGACCCGAATGTGAATGAGCGCTACTCTGGAGGAGAGTACAACACAGAGTGGTAGGTATTATCAAAACGATCCAGAAAAGAATCACTCTGTCCATAGCCCACCAAGGAAAGCGATGATGCAAGGATCGTCAGGCTCGCAGGAGGGCAAGCCCTCAACCAGAGCCTTGTTAGAAGGAGACATGGCAATACACTTGAAGTTACCTACTTTTAAAGGTGCGGCTAATGAAGATATGGATCGTTTTTGGTTCGTGGCCGACTCGGTATGGACGGCACAAGGGGTGGTAAGCGATACTATGAAAAAAGCACAGTTGTCCTTGGCCTTTGAAGATAGAGAACTGGATTGGTATATGCGGTACATATCTGAAAATGGAAGCGCATCCCTTCAAAATATTAAGGAAGCCCTAAAACAACAGTTCTGGAAGCCAAAGTCATACTCTCAGTTGGTAGCCAAAGTAAAAGACTTCAATCAAGGTACGTCTGAATCAGTGTGGGAGGTCGGTCAGTGATTGAATAAAGAAATTAGGGAAGGGGGATTCAAGTCTGAAGACAAGAAACACACGGAATGGTTCATCGCCATGTTTCTACCTCACTTACGCGTACCAATGGGCCAGCAAACCTTCGAGTCACAGGAAAACGCCCTAGAAACCGCTATGAAGCTTGGAGCTGCACCCAAGGATGACACGTTGGGAGGATTATAGCAGATTCAAGAGAAAATCGGAGCCATACACATGGAAATACAGAGCTTGCGGATGAAATGTGGAAAACAAGTTAGTACAGACCTCTGGTTCATACGATGTCGGGTGTTTGGTCATACTAAGGACCAGTGTTCCCTATTAGCGGATTACCTACAAGCAGGGGGACCTAGTCCACGGTGCCTCGGATCCAGCGGACCTACGCTCTGGTGTGATGAATGCCAGGTATAAAGACTACATGATATGGCCCAGTGCCCCCGATTAAGTATGGGTAGCTATTGGTAGATCGGGGAAACCTCTATAGGGTATAGTCAAATCCCTCATCACCGAGATCTCCCGTGACTTTTGGTGGCTCCCCCGCAATGGGTAGGGGAGGTTAGGGAGGGAGCGCAGGAAGGGGTTAGCGGCAATTGATCTGCTATAATTGCAGAGAAATAGGGAAATTTGCAAGGGACTGTCCAAATCCCACCAGGAAATCCTACAAATATTACTGGCAACTGAACCATGAGATTGAAGATTGCCCAATTTTAATAGCCAAGATACAGGACAAGCAGCCCACCCCTACGCAGAATGTGCAAAGGGTTAAAACTAAGATACGCAGTAGACTAGTCACCCCGGGAGTAAAAGAGGAGCTTGCCTCCTAGGAAGGAGTACCCTTCAAAGAACAAACACCACTGACAGTCCCCACGCAGCTGCCAATGCAACCTCAGATAAAGGAAGGAGTTGAGCCCCTTCTAATGGCATGCTTGAAACTACTACATAACCCACCGACTGTAGAAACTCTTCAAGTATTATTGCATAGCTGCGCAGTCCATCCCAACACAATCCCTGAGACCCAAGGTGTCCACTGGCTATATGGCTACAACAAACGCACCAGACGAGAAATGCGGCTGACTGCGCAAATTGGTGACTACGAGATGGACCAAGTTATTCTTGATTTAGGGTCAGATGCAAACGTACTACCAAAGAAGACATGGCAACGAATGGGTGAACCTAAGTTGGAATGGTCCACTATCCAGCTACGCATGGCCAATAAATAGAAGATCATACCACTAGGACGGTTGCCAAGAATCCTGGTAGATATCGCAGGAGTAAAATTCCTACCTGACTTTGGGGTAATTGAAATCATGGATGATGCGGATCCGTAACCTGCACTACTTGGGCTAGACTAGGCTATAGACATTGGGGTGTCATCAATCTCAAAAAGCGCAGCATGGTGTTTGAAAAAAATGGTACACGTGTAATAGTACCACTAGATCTAGCAGAAGGCGCGCGGTATATGGAACCAGTCTACGAATGGGAGGAACTAGACCATATTTACAAATTGACTGCGCAAGATGAAGATAGAAGTAAAACCACAATAGATGAGATATTCTGAAGGGATAGTGAATGATGTTCTGATGCTGATGAGGAACTAGAAAGTTGGCAGAACCGGTTACACGAGGTGTCAGCACTGCGCTGCCCCCGGATCGCAAGAACCCTCTACTGCATTTGCTTAGAGGTAAGAGATCGACCCCACTTTGATGAGTTTGGTAATGTCCAGGAATTCCTAAGGACATTAGAAGCTAGGGTGCCAAGAGAATGACAGCACTAGGCACTTAATATAGTCATGCGCGGGACACCTGCGCATTAGTGGGACACCCACAAGGAAGTGTTCCCAAATTGGGAAACGTGTCGGGAAAGGATGCTTCTACGGTTCGCCCCTCCAGATGACATATGCACCAGGGTGTTCCTCAGACCCGGGGATCCCAGCGCACATCTGCATGTTTGGATGACCAAGTGGTCTGACCAAACTGCAGAAGAATGGGTCCATCTGTTTGTTCATGCCTTGGGTCCTATCCCGGTCGCTTGGTACTTAGACGCGGAATTGCACCAGCGCACCCGCCACTAGGAGACACTAAAGGAGGATTTTTTCAGGACATTCGGATTTATTGGAGGAACAGAGATGCTCGACGAAGCTCTGCAAAACATTGATTTTTTTGTCTTTAAGAGTACTCCCCACCATGCCGCCCCAACGTTCCTGACATGGGATGCACAGATGCATGACATAGCCAATTGTCAGAGCTTGGCGATTGATGAGGACGAGGATAATCCTCGAAACATTTCCATCCTAGAATCTAAAGTACAACGAGTTGTTATGGGGCCATCACTACAGAATATTGATGTAACATAGCCGCTTAAGATGCGTGATGTTAATATTCGGATGGAGGAACACCCTAAGCTAGCTAATATTGGGGACTATTGGGATGAGGGGACTGTAGGAAAAATCGCAGAATTACTCATGGAATATCATGACCTATTTCCGATGAAGTTCTCTAAGCTTAAGGGCATCACAAGGGACCTCGGTATTATGCATATCACTCTGAAACCTGAGGCGTGCCCCGTCAAGCAGTGGTCGTACTGACTGAATCCCAAATACAAGAAAAAATTCAAGGAAGAGCTGGATAAAATGCTTACCGTCGGTATCATTGAACCAGTTGAGCAGTCAGACTGGGTAAGTCCAATGGTCATTTAGGAAAAGAAGACCAAGGGAGAAATACGCATCTGCATGGATCTACGCAAGTTAAATGACGTCTGCGTCCATGACCCCTTTCCTACACCCTTCTACGAAAAAATCCTTGATAGCCTAGGCGAACAGGAGGCCTATTCCTTGACCGGTGGGTTCTCAGGGTACCATCAGATTCAGATTGCACCTGAAGATCACAATAAGAATACTTTCACAACTGAATGAGGGTCTTTCCAATATATGGTCATGCACTTTGGTCTAAAAAATGCACCTGCTATTTTTTCAAGGGTCGTAGTTGCTGTATTCAAGGAATTTATTCATAAGTTCCCGGAGGTTTATTTCGATGATTGGACGGTTTTTGGCTTAGTCAAGGAACATGTCTCTAACCTATGACTAATGTTGGATGCGTGTCGAAAGCACCAGATCTCCTTGAATATTAAGAAGTGAATTTTTTGTGTGCCATTTGGTATCCCTCTTGGACACATAGTCTGTCGATAGGGATTGATGGTTGATCCTACGAAGGTAGCCATAATTATAAACCTGGCAGTCCCCACAACGAAGAAACAGTTGTGTTCTATTCTCGGACACACTAGTTATTACAGGAAATTCATTCAGGGGTATGCCCTGATTACAACGCCTATGGAAAAGCTATTAAAAAAGGATGTTTCTTTCTTTTGGGATGATGAATGTCAGAAGAGCTTTGAACTTCTCAAAGAGAAGATGATCTCTGCCCCCATACTAATATTTCCTGATTGGTTAAATGAATTTCATGTACACGTGGATTTGTCGAGTATCGCCTTGGGAGTTGTTCTCAAATAACCTGGAGAAGGAGATATTGACCACCCAGTTTCCTTTGCGAGTCGAAAACTCTCGGGCACAGAACGAAACCACTCCACCACTGAGCACAAAGGATTGGCTATGGTCTACGTGCTATAGAAATATCGGCACTATCTACTAGGTGGACACTTTAAAATGTTCACTAATCATTTGGCTTTAAAATACCTGGTCAACAAGCTTGTGTTGGGGGGGAAGATTTGTCGTTGGCTGTTGCTATTCCAGGAGTATTATTTTCAGATCATCGACAAGCTCGGAAGGTTGAATGTTGGCCCAGACCATCTATCTCGCATTGAAATAGGAGAAGAGCCTACTAGTTTGGATGAAGGCTTGCCGGATGCGCAGCTATTTACCATTAAGGTGGTTGACGCACACTTTGCTGATATCATTGAGTTCCTCACTACAGGCATGGCCCTGGCTAGATATTCAGTACAGAAAGAGAAGGAATTGGTTACTTGGGCTGCGGACTTTACTATCCTCGTTGGTCAATTATACAAGCTAGGTGCCGACGAAATACTATGCAGATATGTCCTCGAACATGAACGGTTTGTTGTGTTAGCAGAAGCACATGAAGGTGTCACAGGAGACCACTATGCAGGACGTGTAACCGCACAAAATATTTTGAGGGGTGGGTTATGGTGGCCTACATTGCATCAAGATTCATACACCTATTGTCAATCTTGCGATACCTGCCAGCGCACAGGACGACCTTCACACCGAGATGAGATGTCATTACAGCCTCAAGTGGCTTTACAGGCTTTTGACAAATGGGCCATTGATTTTATAGGACCCATCAATCCACCCGGAAAGAAAACAGGGGCGCACTACATTATCACCGCCACTAACTACGTCACTTGATGGGCTAAGTCACAAGCGATGAAGGATTGTACTGCGGATACTGCTGCGCACTTCATCTTTGAGCAGATCCTGACCAGGATTAGCTGCCCAAAAATCCTAATGAGTGATAGAGGTACACATTTTTTCAACCAGACGATTCAAGCCTTGAATTAGGAATTCCAGATCCAACATGCTAAGATTACCCCATACCATCCTCAGGCAAATGGGGCAGTTGAGGCTTTTAATAAAATTTTGGAACAGGCATTAACTAAGGTCTGCAATTTCAATCGCAGTGACTAGGATGTGCGCATTCCCTCCGTTCTGTGGGCCTATCAAACAACCTACAAGAAGCTAACAGGCAGAACCCCCTTCCTGATGGTCTATGGCAAAGAGGCCATTATGCCCATTGAATACATTGTTCCTAGCTTACGCATCACAGCATTTACCAATATGGTGGACCCTGATATCATAGAGGAGCGTCTTGCACAACTAGTGGCTCTGGAGGAAGATCGGTTTATTACTAAATTTCATCAACAATTTCAAAAGCCTCGTGACAAAGCATGGCATGATCGACATATTCGCCAAAAGACGTTCGTCGCAGGTGACCTTGTCCTTTTATACGATAGCCAATTTGCGAAACATCCAAAAAATTCCGACAGCACTGGCTGGGTCCCTACACAGTTAAATAAATCACGAATGGTGGAGTAGTCCAGCTAGCTACCCTGCGAAAAGACATCATACCAGGCTTTGTCAATGGTAGTCGACTCAAGCCTTACCGAGTTCAATGACTATATGACAATTGCAGTGACTCGGGACGAGTCACAAGATTGTGTTGGGGGACTGTTGGCACAGGGTCTCCTAACAAGCTGTGAAACTGGTCCATTTTGAATATTTTTTATTATATTTATCCTAGTGGAGGGGTTTTGGGGTGGGTCAATGCCCCAAACGCATTGCAATGGGTCAAAGGGTAAATTAGGGGTCTGAAAACCATGGGTTGCGGACCATAGGGAAGTCAAGGCTAGATTGTTATAAATAGAGATGCATTTTGCATTGTAAAGGATAGGAAATGATGAGCTATTGATGTGATCTATTTTTTAAGCTATCTGTTTGTGTTTTGGGGAACAGACTCCTGCTCGCTGCATGCGCGAAGATCCTAGTCCAACTATGTTCAGACCCTGCTACTGTGTGCGCAGGTTGGGAAGGGAATTGGAATTGTAAGGAAGAATTGATGAATGAATGAATGCAGAAGATTGTTAGAGAACTGAATCTGTGAGTACTGTTATATGAATTACTGGTAATTGTTGTATTGTGCGTTTTTTGTCCTTAAGCTGCGAAAGATCTGTGTACTGTGTTCTTGGATTTAGATCCATTATGTTCTATTTATTTACTGCTATGTTGATGATATAACAAGCATATAACTATAGATCTAGTGCACATGGATGCGAATAGAGATTTAATCAACTCTGCGTAGAATAAGGTAATCAAGCATTACAGGATCTAGCACTGCTCTGCTTGCTTTACCCATCCTTTCTCTGGGTGTGGAAACCTGGTTCTAGCACCCACCCATACTACTTCAGGTGAGACTTTGACCTATGAAAGCAGGTCACTGCCAAAAGGGCCAGTAGTATAGGGGTGTGTTGGCAAACCTTGCTTACCGAATCTAGGTCAAGACCTCTCGAGCCAACACCCGCTCGGGAACACCCAGTGCTACCTTGCTAAACAGCAAGGGAAAGCCAAGTCTAAACAGACAAGATCAATAGATCGAAATACAAAATCATGTATAAAAAAGGCCACCATCCTCTTCATAGATAGAAAATGGACCTCTTCTCATTAGGTCCCATTCACTTGTGCCATCAAGCTCATGCAAGTTGTCCTCCACCAAAAATGTGTTGTCCAAAGGAGATTCAATGTATCTAGACAGCTTAGTTGACTTGGTCAAAGTTGACTGAATCAACATGTTTCCCATCTCTGTTCACAACTAAGGGTGCTTAAATTAGCTTCTTATTCTTACCCCTTTTCACATTAGGGTGTTATTGATCCTTATAAAAAGGTTAATGGGCCTCCCTACCCAATTATTCATCCTACTGGTGATAAAACAACTCTAATATTCCATTTAGCTCGGAGGCTAAAATTTTGGAATATTACAACATGCCCCAGCTAAGTGAGGGTTACACGTCATAAAATCGATGTTCCATTTGGAAAAGGGACCAACGTTAATGACAGGGTGAAGAGGAACGGGTGGTGCACACATCTTGCGTTGATAAATTTGGCAATCATAGCATTTACGAACTGTGACAATACAGTCTTTGAAAATTGAAGGCCAAAAGTAACCAGCACGAAGTATCTTTTGTGTTGTAGCGTAACCAAACATGTGACCACCACAAGTGCCACTGTGACAATCATTCAATACTTTCTCAGCTTCCTTGAGGGTTAAACATTGGTGAAGTACAGAATCAACTCCAACATGATAGAGCATATCTCTGACTATACGATAAGGTTGCGAGTGATACCGGATACGACGGCGGGCATCCTTTTTCAACTCAGATCAGAATGTGGAAGTCTAGAGATAGACAATGATATCACCATACCACAGGTCGAGGGTGCTAATCAATAAAAGTGTATCGTCAGGAATACAGTCCTCGAAACAAGACGGAGCGGAGTCGGAAGGGAGGGAACAAATTAAATCAGTGAAAACCAGTGATTTCGTATATTTGGTAGCAGTAAATTCCAAATCAAAATCTTGGAGGATAACGATCCATTTTGAGTATTTTCCCCCCAGCAATTGTCGATAAAAAATATAGGTCATGGGGTTGTAATCGGAAATCACAATCACTGTACGCAAAAGGATACAATGACGAAAGTGTTGAACGATCTGGACCGCAGCTAGTGCTAACTTCTTGACATGAGAATAACGCGTTTCAGGATCAAGAAGGTTACAAGACAAGTAATAAATAACATTCTCATGACCTTCATCATCGTCTTGGACCAAAACCATGGAAATAGTACTAAAAGCGGCAGCCAAATAGAGGGAAAAATCATGGTGGTAATCTGGAGGAAATAATAAAGGAGCGTTGACCAACAACATCTTGAGTGTTTCAAAATATTGTTGAGCAATCTCATCCTAATGGAAAGGGACGTCCTGTTTCAGAAGTCACGTGTATCCTTTAGCTACTTCAGCATAGTTCAGTATAAAACGGCATAGAAAATTTTCCTTACCTTGCAGACTCTACAACTGATGTAATGAGGATGGAGAGGGGAGATTGATAATAGCCTCAACCTTGAGTGGATCGAGGTGAATTTCGTCTTTAGACATGATAAACCCTAAAATTCTACCGAAATCAACGCAGAAGACACATTTATGTGGATTATGCTGAATGTTATAATGTCGACAGCGAAGAAAGATCTGGCAAAGATGATCCAGATGGTCCCTACAGTTAGTTGAATGAGCTGGAAGGTCATCTATGTAAGGTTGAATGATGTGATGAATGTCATGAAAAGCGTAGGACATCGCTCGCTAGAAAGTGGCCCTGACATTCTTCAAGCCAAAAGGTAGTTTCTTGTATGCGAAGGTACCCCAAGGATAGATAAAATTTGTCTTGTACTAATCGGTCGAGAGAATGTTAATCTAATTATATCCAGAAAAATCATCCATAAGGGAAAAAACCTTGCTCCTGGCACAGTCGTCAATGATCTGATCAATGAAGGGAGTAGGATAATTCTCTTTAGGACAAGCTTGATTGATGTCATGGTAATCAACACAGACACGGATAGTTCCTTGTTTCTCATCGACAAGAACGATGTTCAAAACCCAATCTATCAAGGGAATTGGATAAATAAAACCAGCTTTCAGAAGTTTTCAACTTCACCTTTAATGAATGCAGCCTTTTTAGGGTGCAACAAACGAAGAGGCTTCGAACCAAGATAAGTAGGAATTTCATGCACCACTATACTAGGATCAATGCCACGCATTTCTTCGTAGGACCAAGCGAAGACAACACAGAATTCACGAAAAATTCTAGTATAAACTTGGACTTCATCTGAAGAACAAGTGACTCCCACATGGATGTTCTCGACAATTCCTAGCTTTATAGAAATGTCAATAGGCATCATTTGTGTGATATTTCTCAAGTTACCTTCTATAAAGACTTCATGTGTCAAGATTAGCATTTGAAGCGAAGGAGAAGGAGCTTGAGACGCAAAACGTTCAAGACATGTAGACATAGCCCCAAGGCCAGGCATAAATGAAGAATGAATATTACCATCGTCCCATGGAAAATCTTTGAGAGACATGGTTTCCACAATAGCTTCATTGGAAGGAAACACTTCTTTCAAAGGATCATGCAAATCTGAATCACCAAGCCAGGGGGATTGAGAATACATGTCAAGAGACAAGCTCAAATGAGAACCATTAGATTATGGAGTATCGGATGTAGCAATGAGTTCACAATAATCGATTTCAATCGAACTCAAAGGCATTGAATCACCAAATGAATTGACTTGTTTAGAAGAAGGAATAATCCATGGGTCATCGGACCGAGAGATCATATGAACTTGAACAGTCGTAGGTGGTGGAAGGGGAAAAATACCCATGAGGGCTAGATCCTTGAAGAGACCTGGCCCAATGCTCCCGAAGGGAGTTGGGATCTTATCCACATATGGAATGTTTTTCTCGGAAGAAGAGGTGAAGAAGGACAACTGATCAACAGTAACAATTTTTCCCTCGTGTGGAAATTTCAAAACACGGAAGAGGGTGGATGGAACGCAAAGCATAGCGTGAGTCCAAATGTGACCGAGTAGAATATTTTAATTGAGTTTAGTGTCAACTACTTCTACTTCAACATTGATTGTCTTCCCTTTTAAGGTAATCGGTAAACTTGCAAGAACACCCAAAGGTTTAGATTCCCTTCCATCAAATGCTTCAAGGGCATTCGGTGAGAAATTCAAGGCCAGAGAGCCAATGGCCTTCCAGCATGAAGCGGACATGACACAGGTTGAGGCACCTTTGTCCACAACAACTAGATGGATGTCGAGACCATGAATGACGACTTGTATAATAAGCGCAATCTGGTGCGGAATTCATGGGACGAAATTCTCTAGATCGAAAGCGAGAAGACTAGTATCAGCAAGATCAACCCCACCAATCACAGATAATAAAGCTTTATGTTGAGATGGACAACTCTGAAGGACTTATAACGCGGAAATCGCAGATGGTTCCTGTGCCAAACCTTCAACAATATTGTAATGTTGAGCAGCACGGGCGTTGGGATTATAAGAAGACTTCCGGAGAACACCTTCGGAAGGTGGTCACACAACAGGTTCAGCACTAGGCCTTTCAATCTCAAGAGGGCTAGAAACATGTGGGGGAGGAGGACCATTAGCGATCTCCTTCCTTGTTGCCTGACACGATCCAGTATAATATTTTGACCGAGTAGCGAATGAAATGGATGTAGAACCGTTCATCATGAACACTTGAGAACCAAATGGAGCATACGATTGAGGTTGATCGACCATCTGGGTCTGCTGAGACAGAAAAGGTTCTTTAAGAATAGTAGGAGTACCCTAAGTTCCCTTGAGAAATCGACTCACTTTGGTCCGTCGAGGAAATTCCTTGGTGTAGTGCTCTTCGTCACAAATCAGATAGGGATACTTAGGCTTACGCTACGAACCATCATCAGCACGAGGTTTGGAAGAATCTGGTTTTGGGGCATCAGCCTTGGGTTTGCCTTTACCCTTATTTCTTCCTTTAGAAGTATTATCCGCAGGATTGGCTTGAACGACATTGACCTCCGAGGTTTTACCAGGATGCGGACTAGACTGAGGAGAAATATCATTTGAAGAATTATATTTTTGCTTCCCAAAGTTGGAAGAAGAAGACTTACGCGAAGTCTGAGACACAGAACCAATAATACCATCGACGAATGGGGTCGTTGGTGCGTTAGAAGTTCCAGGTCGAGGGGCATCAGTCAAAATAGCATACAATATGCCCAATTGAGAGTACATGAGAGCAAGGTATTGGGCACGAGCAATGGCATGTTCCTCAGTTACACATGCCCCCATGGCTATGTCTTTCACAATCTGATTGAAAAAGGAGGTAGTGAACCAATGAGTAAGACGTTGATCATGAATTTCAAATTTGATCAAGTGACGATGACGTCTCCATTCATGAATATGGTTTGAGATATGAGTATCCCAGTCCTGTTTCAAAGAGTTAAGGTGATGTGTCCCAGCTTCATAATGAACCGGTAACTGAAAATGAGTAAGGAACACCATGGCAAGAGAGTTGAAATCTTGAAAGATACCATGAGAAAGCTCGATATACCACTTAGCAACAGCACCTGTAAGATTCCACTGGAAAAGACGAAGCCGAATAGAATCATCAACCCAAGAGTTAGAAGAAAACCAGAAGTGGTAAGTCATAACATGTGCTTGGGGGTATTCTCTGGACTTGCCCTCAAATTTGGGACAATCACCAGGAATCTTAGTCGGAACTAGAGGCCAATAAGGGTTGTGAAGAATAGGATCATTTGTTAACTTTGACACATCCGGTAACTCCAATGTAGTGAGAAATGGAAATTGAGGGTTGAAAGGCATAGCAGGTCCTTGATAAGAACCCGAACTTGCATTCCATCCTGTGTGAGAAAAATTATGCCCCCATGGGTTCTGTCTCGAAGGATTCGAACGATATGGGGGATAAGCCAAATAATTATGTTGATACTGAGGATATTGATTTTGAGTATACCATCAAGGTCCTTGTTGAGGATTTTGTGGTGGAATGTAAGTGTGGCCTTGCGGTTGATTATATGGAAACTGAGATTGAGGGTGATAAGTAAAACCTTGAGGCATACTATATACTGGTCGATACTGACCACGAGGATAATAAACACCTTGGGTTCAAACTGGATGTTGATAAGTGGGGCCCTGTTGAGCTGAATAAACAGAGTAAACCGGTTTCTGAGTAGACTGAACAGGCTGCTGAAAGGTAGGACCCTACTACGAAGCAGAGTAAAATTGTTATTGAGCAGATTGAGCAGGCTGTTAGACCAGTTGAGCAGGTTGCCCCTGCGGAGCAGGTTAGCCTGGATGCTGAGAGCCACCAGTTTTCCCTTGCTGAGCAGGTTGTCCTGAAGGTTGCGATGAACCAGGTTATCCTGGAGGAGGACCATAGGTTTGTCCTTGTTGCACAACGTTCAGACCAGTTTGAGTATATGATCTGGGTTATTGTATAAAAGGTTGTCCCTACGACGAATATATTTGCCCCCCAGGACCATAAGAACGTCCTGGTTGGTATAAAGGTTGACCAAAAGGCCCTTCGAGTTGTCCTTGTTGGACCATAGGCTGACCTTGTAAATTTTGGCCTTGTGGACCATAAGGTTGTCCCTGAGGACCAAATGCAAACCCTGACTGAATCAAAGGTTGTCCCTACAAGGGTTGTCCTTGTGGGCTAGGAGGTTGAACCTGATAATTCATTCCAATTTCAGGAATGATTTCATAAGGTTCATAAACAGGAATACCACGCTCATCATAATGATGGGGAGTAGGAAACGCATAGATGGGGGTACCGACAGCATCATAGTGATGAGGAGTAATATAGGGAAAATAAACAAGATTACCATATTCTTCATAATGGCTTGGCGGATTAACAGGAGCATGAGGCTGTTGAGAAACCTGAGAGTTTTTTTGATGAATAGCCAATAGATACTCTTCAAAAGTGAGGCCACCAGATATCTCAGTTCGAGGCTGCTGGTGACTGCGTGACCAACACAGATGCAGCTGCACAGGCAGTAAGCTGAACTGGGAAAAATGTAACTGCAAACGAAAAAGCAGGTGTCGTTAGTGACAGTCCTAATGAAGGGAGGACTAGACTCCTGGACGGAGTAGATGTTGCTATGGATGCAACACCAGCAATAATCTGACCCAAAGACCTATATCCAGCTAGAAGTGACACCAATGGTGAAGATTGAGCAGACACATGAGGGGTGTTTTTAGGAAAAAGTTGATAATCTTCTGTAGAAACAGGAATTCCATCACTGCCAATAGGACCTAAGGTGTCCATGTTTGACTCCTCCTTAAGATCTTCGAAAATACTACGGGGACTAGGAGGTATAATAGCATCTAAAAATGGTGATCCCGATGTAAGAGGATGGAATTCTTCCTCGTCCCCAAAACTAGACCAAGCGCCCGAGGGAGGCCAATTGAACTCAACTAGCTCGTGAGTTGGAGATTGGGTAGCAAGAGGTAAGATTGAAGAGAGAATAGGCTGTTGAAGCTCGGAAGACTTGGAGGATTGAGGAGTTTCAAATGAATTGTCCGGTAAAGGACTACCTCTAGAAGGGAGCGAGAATGATGAAACTGGTGGTTCCACCACCGTGACTATTACACAATAAGAAAGAAAAAAGAGATCTGAGAAAAGACTCAAAAAAATAAGGCAAAAAAAAGCAAGCCAAGTAATGGAACTATATAAAGGGCATGTGATCATGGGTAATTTATTTTACGACACTAAAACCAAACTTCGTTGTTTCACGTTTTAAGAGTCAAGAAACAGGAAAAATATGACTATAGTAACTTTCAATTTTGAATGAGCACGAAAGGACAAGTGCTCAATGATATTTTCAAATTTAAAGAGCTAGTAAAGATCAAAAATGACTGCTCAGGTAATCTAAGCAAGAGGGTATGCCAAGTTTCCGTGAACTGCCATATACACCTTGGTTTTCAAATGAAAGAGAAATGACCAAGGACTTGATGTACGTGTAGGTAGTCTCCTCAAATGTTGTGTTCGGTGTATCATGGTTACAGGGTGGCAGACTCGGCTTCCTATGGATAAAAGGGTTGTAACCTAGAGGGGTCTCCCTTTATATACTCGATGTTACGGGGAGCACAAGTCCATACTAGCATTGTCTGGAGCCAGATGGCGAACGACAGCTACTAGGTTTTAAGACGTCGAAACATGTCTCTAAATTAAACCACTAGAATATTTCGTTAGGTTCCAATGTTGCCTTAGGTTAGCTAAAATAAATTTTAACGTTGATATTGGATTAAGTTTCAATTTCCAGGCCTTAATGTATGTCAGATCTGAAATCTTCCTAAATGAAAAACTACATGCAAAAGGATACCATTTTCGTTCAATGAAATCTATCTACAAGAAGGAAAAAGAACTTTCAAGCAATAGTAAATAATGAAATCATAAGAAAACATCCACTAATGCATCTAATTCAATCTGTGGAAAACAAAACTCTTTCCTAGCCTATACAATGCAAATTAAGTGAAGGAAAGTTTCATTTTCAAAGAAAAAAGAATGCAATATTTTTTTTTGTTTTTTCAATGCAATAGAGAAAACAATGCACTAAATGATATGAAAAACAAAACTAAACACTAGCTTGAGAGAGTGAATGAAAAAGTTGAAAAGGAATGACTCCTCCAAAATAAAACAAATACAACAACACTCAAACCAATGATACAAACTTTTCAAATCAAAGAGAAATCTCGAAAATGACCCATACAAGCAATGTAATCGGTGCTTGGAGTAAGAGGAAGAAAAATCAAAACGAGAAAGGCAATGATCATTCAACCAATGAACGTACTCAACAGGATCAAAGAGACGAAGAGCAATTAAAGAGGGAATGAATTTGACAGCTTATCAAGAAACTGGATCTCCAAACAGAAGGCTCAGTGCACCAAGGCACTCAGAAACCATAAGACCTCAAGCTACACTGATGAGAAATGGACAAACAATTGAGGAAAACAAGCCTCCAGCAATCAAATACATTCAAAAACACTTCAATTACTCTTAAGAAGAACCTAGAAACAAATACAAGTGATGAAAAACTCATGAAAAGCTCACACCCAAAAACTCACAGGGGTCGACGCGACTGTGAGGCGGTATTCAGCGCCAAACAGGTGATGGCGCGAGTGTTCCAAAAGCAACATGTGCCAATCGGTGCGACTGTTCAGGGAAAAACTGCGCCAAGCCAGTTAACGAAGGAAAAAGGGAAAAACTCAATAGAGCATAGGTCAATCTTGACACTCTGGGGCTGAAAAAGGGTTTGAAACATAGTTGAACAACCAAAAAAGTAAAAAACAAGACCAAAACCCAAAAAATGACCCAAAAAGATCAAATACAAACTCACACTGATCCCCAGCGGAGTCGCCAACTTGTTATGTAGGTAAATCCTCTCTGCAGATAGAGAAGATCCCTTTGGCCCTAGGGTGGGTCTTGTAACAAGGAATCAGGCTAGAGTGTAGGTTCCTAGACATTTGAATGAAAGAGGATGCGAATAAGATGGCCTACCTGTGGTCCAAAGCTGTCATCGACACTCGTAGTGATGATGAGAACTTCCCACTCCTGATCGAGGGCAAGTCACAACCCTTCCACTTATCACGTTTGGACACCTACACAAAGATCAAAAAATGATAACCACATACCACATACTAATTTCATCCAAAAAATACTAATCATTCAGAGAAGCCTATCATATTGCATTCAATAAAGACAAAACACAAGACGGGAACCAAACAATAGTCACTTATATTAATAGGTAGAAAGAAGAGATACAACCATGCTCTGACGTTGCGGTCTCCCCCAGTGGGGCTCGGGTGAAGTACGTCTCAAAGCTTATCGGGGAATTCGAATGGGATAATGGACCTCTCAATGGATTTCTCCTTGTTCTACCTTCTCAATAACTCAATTATTCAACTA